>BGZK01003742.1:0-20221 GCA_005406025.1 Eumeta japonica
AGGTTTAATTGGGTAATTGTAAGATTAAGCATATTCTTAAAGCCATGTAGAACGTGACATTGACCTCCATAACGATTCACCTGGATAAGTTTTATTTATTTCTTTACCCAGATAATTACTTTAAGGGCTATATATGCTGTATAAAAATGGGTTATAGGGAGAGAAAAGCTTGTGAAGATTTGTTGCGAACCTTGTACACAAATGAGCGATTTGAGGAAAAGGTTCAAGTCGCGTGACAGTACAAAACTCTTCTGGAGAGTAAAATTCTACTATCTGCAGGCTTATTCTCTAAATCGCTAAAGCTAAATCTCTATCACTAAAAATTTATACAGTCTGTTTAGCGACTTTTAGTGGCGAATACAATCTTGTAACTTAAGTTTCTTAACTTGACAATATCTTGAAATTGAATTCGTGATAATTTTAGCTTTTTATTTTATTTTATTTTATTGCAGTAAAGAAAACAAAATTAAACAATTTTAGCAATGAAATAAAAAGCTAAAATTACATCGAATTAAATTTCAAGATATTGCCAAGTTCAGAATCATAAGTTAAAATTTGTATTCATCGTTAAGAGCCGATTAAAAGCCGTTAAAACAGAGTTTATTGATTTTTAGCGATGAAGATTTAGCTTTGCGATTTACAGAATGAGCCTACTGGTGGAGCAATAAGCAGCTGTTGCTTAAAATTGACAGCATACACTGAAAAAATCTTGGTATATAATTCTAAAAAAAAAACAATTTACCATAAATTTTTGGATTCTTTTTTGGTTTTAAGTTCATTTCTAAATTATTGCTTGTGATTAAAGTCTGTTAAGGAAGACAAGAAAATTAAAATTTTTGACCAGCTGTTTCATATTCGACACAATAATCATTAGTGCCCTGGGGCTCGAACTTGGACTGATGCGAACTATGTACTCCTTGTAGTGGCGCTTAAACTATTTTATACTCTCTCTCTCTCTCTTTTTATATTTACATTTTATTAAACCGTTGCAATAAATTTAGTTTTTTTGCGTTAATACAATGAAATGTTTCATCGTAAACATGAAATTTTCTAAACATAATGAGTTGAACTCGTATAATCTGTAAGCTGCTTAGTATGTGCCTTTTTTCTTTTGCGGTGACTTATCAATTCGACTTGTTTTCATCAACACCAGCTATATTTTGAAGGAAATATTCTGCACTCTTGCGGCGTTAATAATAATCGAACATTGATGATGGTGTCTTGCAAGAAAGAATGTAAAAACGTGTGTGCAAATGTAACTAAAATAGGCGGAGAGTTGGTTTTTATTCTCTTTTATTTTTTTTTGTGTTTCTACTTCTTGGCGATTTAAATCTTAATGCATAAATAGCAGATCACTGGTTTGCAGCTCGTTTGGCGGAAATGCCCGCGAACATATTAATACTTGCATCAAAGCAGCCCAAGTTGTATGTGATTATCGCTTTTGCACTCATTCCTTAAAACAAAATACAACTCACACATATTGTGTGATGCATGCAAACTTTTGCGGTACGTTTAATTTTTTTTTGGTTGGCGAAAATTAAGAAATTCTAAGAAAATCCTTTTCAAACATTTGCGAAATTTTATTAAAAGCAAATGAAAGAATTTCAATGTAAAATCCAATTGCCTTTTCAAATGATAACTAAGCCCTTTTAAATTAATTGAAACCTCAAGTTATTTTTGTCATGTAAAAACATTTTCAATAATCAGTTTTAATATTCTGATAAATTAAAAAAAATTTGTTTTGTTGCGGCCTGACAATTTGCATTGAAAAACACAGCGTTTGAAGTTTCATACAACTTGAATAACAAAATACTCTGCTTTACAAAATACAACAGCAGCAACAACAATTAATATCCCTTTCTCTTCATTTTTAATGAGCACCAGTTCATCCTTATCACATTTAATGGCAGATTTTCAATTTTCCATAGTATTTAATTTTGGAATCATGCACAAAGTGCACGCGACAATTGTCACGAATTAATGATTTTGTAATAATGCAGAAACTTTAGCTGATACCGTAGAAACATTTACCTTTGAACAAAAAACATAAAACAAAAATGTTTTCAAAGGAGATGCACAAATTCAAGGCTCAACAAATAATTTTAGGAATACACTCATAGAAAACCCGTCACAGTTGTGCTGTCTTTTAAGATCATTGACAAAATGTATTCACTTGAGGTTCGATGAAGTCAACTTTTATATCAGTTTCTCTAATTATCATTGGAGGAAACTGGAAAAATTATCCATGGCAAAATTTTGAGGCAAAAATGAAATCCCGAACAGCTTAAAACGTCTAATTGAAAAGGTAATAAAACACGAAAACATCACGGTTTTTATTTAATATTTTGTGCTACAATCACTTTTGTTTTACTTAATTTGCATAGAAGCTGACTTTTTAACTGTTAGTAAGCCTATTTGTAGGAAAAACTACTCTTATTATAGCCAAAGTATAAATTCATCCATTAGCCTACTGACATGTAACACGTTCTCTCTCGAGTTCCTTACCGATGGTTCTAATTGTGAGCTTGAGATTATTTATGGAATGCACGTTCCTCGATGGAGACTACACGTTTCAATATCGCAGTCCCTGATTTAAAGATATTGAATTTTAAGAAAGATTGACTTTCATATCCCATAGCCTCGTTTGAGTTGTCGACAGAGGACTCCTTGATTTTTCCTAGAACTTATGTTATGTTATTTTTATTGCTGATAAGGGCAGTCTGCGAAACGTATTTCATCGAAAACACTATTGCTGTGATTGGATTCATGTCCACCATCAAATTTAAAGTAAAAGCTGAATGTTTCGCTATATCGTTCGAAAAAATCTAGGTGGTCCCGGGGAAAACTAGATTACGTTTTGCAGGCTGGATGCAGGAAAGCAGAAGATCCCATTAATGAAGGTATGTTGTAGTAACATGAAGAGAGAGATGCTGAGCGGAAGCAGTACAAACATTTCTTGAGAAGACCAGTTAACTGAAAACAAAATTGGAGATGGTGGCAACAGAAAATAGTGCTACTGCACGTTATAGACCGGATTCAACCATTTTGTTGGTCCTTGAAGTAAAAGTAACTAAATACATCTTTCACATTTCCTAAGTATTACTGAAGGTTCTCTGAAGAATCTGAGTTAAACATATTCCAATGTAGCGCAAGTACCAGGAGGTGTAAATACGCTCATTTATTGAACATATACATAAAAAAGGCTGGTGTCTTGCTTGCTTGCAGTGTCCGATGATGATTTGATGCAACTTTTGTCACGTATAAACTGTATGAAGGCTCTGAGGTTTCTTCATCCTTCCCAGTTCCGATACAGACCATTTTTTCCTGGAAGTGAAGCACGTGGGATCTGAAAAGTTATTTTCTCGCTCTAAAATAAAAAACTCTGTAAGTTTCTAGTTGGAGAAAAAATAATCCATAAACTACGAACAAGACTATATGTGGTATAAATTCTAGACAAAGATTTTATGGTAGCTTGAATATCTGCTGAAAGAATATCCGGATTGAATATCCTTTGAAATGTTGGCCGCTTGCGATCTCTTGCCCAACTGCCTGTAGTTCCGAATGTAAAAGTTTAAATGCATTCGGTATGAGCAAAGATATTCGAATCGCAAAGTCTTAAATATGCTGATGGGCCCCACTCTGGCCCAATTTGCGTGCACACGGGTAAATCATGACTTTGAAGAAGCTTCCATCGCATCATGAGATCTGAAGCGTCGTGTGAGAAACAGCTTATGGATGGAATGGCAAACTATTAATTTACACAGCTGCTCTCCAGTTATGGGTATTCCTTCACCAGATGGTGAGTGCCAGACATTATATTCTTATAACCACTGGAAATATCATCGCTGGCATAACTTTGGGGACATTCTAATCACAATATTCACTAATGCTTTCTGCCATTAGATTAGTGCCAGTTTTCATATCATCGACATGAACATAATTTTGAGGATATCTTGTCACCAATATGAAGATGCATTTTCTATGAGTGTATGTGGCTGCCTGTGCAGTCGGCCCAAAATAAATGTGTTGACAATACGACAAAAGGAGCAACAAAATAAAATGAAATAAGCGTAAGTATGAGCAGCTGATAATGATGATGACGAGCAAGATGATGTAAAGGAGGACCCCACAACTAGTGAATTCCGTGAATTTTCAACAACCGAAAACTAATTAGCGCTCAAGCACATACATACAATCTGTCATCACGTACAGATACCGAGTGTGTACCTCTACTAGATCCCTTATTACGACTACGAGTATTTTGCTTAATTGTACTCATATCTCAATGTCATTCATACTCATTCGTATGAACGAAAGTTTTGCCAGAGTGGAACGAGGCGACTTATCAACTGTGTATGTGTGCGTGTGTGTGTGCTTGTGAAAGAAGAAACCTGCCTGACTGTGAGGAGTTTTAGGCAGCAGATTGTGCATTTGCTCCATTATTTTGTTTCTATTCAAATTTTAAGTTTAATTCGAGGAAACTTCTTTAATTTTATTTTGTTTGTAAAACACTGATTGCGAATGCCGATTTTAAAGCAAAGAACTGTAACAATGACAGTAAGAACATTATATGCGACCAGGTCGAATTTTCGATACCTTCCACTACGTCAAGACGTCAAAAGAAAATAAAATAAAATTCACTCAAAAATGTTCTACTTCACTTGCAGGTTCAATTTCTTTAGAAACCGTTTTCACTAATTGATTAAGATTTGAAAGATTTGGGATCGGAAATTTAAAGTTGCGTCCTTAACTCGAGATGTATAAAATGACGGATAGATCACTTTTAGTTTTTAGTTTTTTCTCCCTGGTTCGAATTTGCTCATTTCCGAACTTAACTTGCGCTTCGTTTAAGATGTATCTATAACAAATTTCAAGGGTTGAGCTGTTTTCGTTTAGACTGCATTATGTTTTCCAACAGCGTTACATACGGAATGACAAAGTTATATTGCCTTCCTTTTTTAGTTGGAGGATATAAAAAAGAGCTGTTACTAGTACAAGTAACAGTTGAAATGGCTCCTTATGGCAGCCAACAAATACAAATATTATTACTATGTTTAAAAAATAATCTTATTCTGCTCCTCCCCTATTTTAATAATAATTGTTCCACCATAATCATCCTGAAATGTATAAAATTTGACATAATTTTTATTTAAAGATCAAACACACCAGCATATTTTTCGTTCATGTCATGCCTTGTAACTATTAATTTATTAATTTAATGGGAAAATCATTATTAGCAACAAATATTGTAGGCGTTTCTATTAATTCAACGACGAAAATGGACAAAAGGAAAAGAATATTTAAGAAGAGTTTAGAAAGAAAAAGTTGTGTGCATAAGTTGATGGCGAAAGATCGGTTTAAGGAACACTTTTACCAACGCAAATTAAAATGAAAAATTGTATAATAATAAACATTATAAATCATGTAGTGAACAATCTTCATCGTATTGTAGTTTAAAAATTAAAAGAAGATAATAAACTTGCTCAAAATTTGAAAAAATTCTAAAGCAGCGAAATCATTTCTAGTCCTTTTGAAACTGCAGAGTATCATTCTTCATCATTGTCGAGCAATAAACTTGTCGATTTTTATAGATAAAAAGTTTCTCGATGGATAAGTTGTAGGCTCGATGTTGCATTTATATTCCATCGATATCTATCAATCACACTTTAGAAGCACAGTTCATAATTGGCCTGATACACTACTATATAAAAGCCCATGTGCCATTTCTAGATGCCATTCCCATCTATGAGCCTTTTTCAATCTTTCATTTAATATATGAGTTACAGACTTGTATCATGTAAATGCCGTATTACTAAAAATCTTGCTTAACAACATAATTTTGCTGCTCTTAATTACTACCCCTTAATCATTCAGCGCAGTTCAGGCTACAACTATTTTCATTTCATTTAGTTAAAACTGAAGCATATTTTGGTCTGAATCCAGACAGCTCATTACAAAAATATCAAATTTAATTGATATTGTAGCAAAAAACAATTCACTCGTTTGTTGTTTGCAACAACTTCGACAGTCGTAACATTTAATTGCCGCACATGCAACTGGGTTCAGGTTCATGAAATAAACAGCAACATGATAATATTTTCCAAAAACCAAAAAAAAAAAGAACTAAAAATATACAACAAAATACAGTTGCTCAATGCACTTGCTTTAATTACCAGATTATTCACAAAAATCTGTTTGTCTACTGCTGCTGGTGATGGTGTATCGAACACACCATCAGAGCAAGCAACAACTCAGCTCTCTTTCCATGCCAGCCGCTGCTCCATTGTTACTGCCATTAATGTCAGCGGCGTCATCATTTTTCCGGTGGATTCGATGCGAATGAACATGAACAGTGTAATTAGTTTTTAACTGATAAGCGAACGCAGATAATCGCTGTCGTCATTATAAAATCTATGGTCATTTTGGAATCTCTTTGCTGGTTTTAAACAACTCCCAAAGCACATTGACAAAACAAATAAAACAAAATAAAATAGTTGCACATACAATTGTAACTGAAATATGAAATGTGCACACAAAACAAAAAAATGCTTAACAACATTTAAATAAAACTTTGTAATAATATTTTCACATTTGCTTCGCTCTAGATTTTAATTTGTTTTTTACTCAACTCAACTCAATGAAATTGATACTTTATTTTTCATTGTTTATGAATAAACACACACACACACACTCATACATATTTTAGATATTAACACGTGATGTGCTAATTATTACCCTTCAAAATAAGCATTCAAATAAAATTTATATTGCAACGTGTGGTGGTCCATGAGATCTTTTACCGGATATGTCGAGTGTATCCTTAACACGTGACCGGTTATGAAGAAGTAACAGAAAATAAGAGCATTTAATTTTAATCCTTTGAAATTTGTTGAAACTTAGTGAGAAAGAGAGGGACGACTAACGAAACAAGTTAAAAATGGCATTCAAACCTATCAAACATTTCCGTCATTTGTTGGTTGTGCGGGGCGAAGGTGTGTAACTGGATATTTTTTATATTGAATAATAAATAGGGGATCTTTTTTTTTTTTTTTTTGAAATTATAAATGAATATGTTTTGTTTGGAAAACACTTTGTTAATTTTCAATTTAATATCTCTAAACGCAGTTTATGTCCATAATTCAAAAATCATATCTGATTGGTAATTGTAAAATGTGTAATCGGTTATGATTGTAACTTTTATTATTTAAAGAAAATTTCAATACAAATAAATGATTGAAGTTAAAAAGATAACAATCTTTAATTTGTTGACATCTTTTGTTCTTTGCAATCATTTGATTGCAATGTAGAAATTTTGAAATCAATTTTACACTCAACACATTCGCCTCAGATGTGATATGTCGCATAATTATTAAAATTTATTAAACTTTCACTTTATAATAATTTTAATCTCTGGAAAGATGTCAAAATAAAATAAATGAGTACTACGGTCACGTATGTGTCACGTATACTTTTGTTTGTGAGTTTTTTTTTGGCGGTGAGAAAAATGAGTGAGTGGCGAGCGTGCTAACTGGGTTTATATCTTTCTCAAGTGTCTTTAATACGCTCACACATACACATGCATATATCGAATTGCTTTTTGAAAATGTTCCTAGCAAATGCAATGCGATGCAGTATCTAGGAGTTTCGGGATGCAAAATTGTTCCAGCATATTTCCGACGTCTGAAAAAAACAGTTTTTAGCCGTACATAACGATTTTGGTGAAATTCATCAGTGTCGAGGAGTTTCGAGTATGAAAAAGCCGAATCTATCTCCCCAGGTTTTCAACGATTTTATTCACCCAGTTTAATCGGTTTTCACGCTTTCTAGGATAGCACCAACTATAATTATTTTAAAAATTCATAAAATAATGATGGAGTACAGTATCTAAGAGATTTCGGGAATTCACAAACGATCTGGTTTGCTCCTGGGAATATCCATTTTACCCGCATAAATCTGAATGATTCGCTTCTGAAAATAAAATTTATTTTCAAAAGCAACTTTAATAATTTTGGTAAAGTTATTAAAGTTAATTTGAGACCAATTTTGGTTTAGTCTTCTTGGATTCATAATGGTTTGATATATAAAATTGGTTTTGGAAAACAACTTGTATGATTTCAATATGTAGACGTTTTTGGAAAGTCAATGCAGCATGAACTCGGGGAAGTCCTATTCTTCAGTTTCCAAATATGTATTTCTGATATAACGGTATTTTGACTTTCAAAACAGTTATAATCATTTCAATGAAATACAAACATTTTGCTGATTCTGATGAATTAAAAATAAATAGAATTGTTATTTTAAGGCAGAGATTTTATTTATTCAATTATAGCCGACATATTCATGGAAATACCCATATGTGGGAGTATCACACAAATTGTTAACTTTTTTCTTAAACATTAAATGAAAAAATCTCATTCACGAGTTCTCAATAAATAAAACAGTGTTTCAACTTGTTTTTCATTCCCACAACAACATTAAATTAAAATAGTAAAATAAATATATTGTGTACAGGTAATGAACTCTTATGTGTATAAAATGAAATAATTCGTGTTAAATAAATAAATAAAAAAAATTATATAAATATTTTTTGTTGTTAATTTTTCTTTTAGCCATATAAATATTTTATTGCACTCGTTTTTTTTCTATGTTGTTGGTTGAACTATTGGTACCTTGTGGTACATAAATAATGGTCATAATTGGCAATGCTAAAATTTCAGTATTTATAGCCGAATGATAAAATAAGATTTATTAACATTTGCGCGTTTTGCACTGTAACAAATGAACCAGCAACATACATATACACATACATATGTATGTATGTACATGCATATAGACAGACAACCCAATAGACCCACAAACCATTCATCTGTCTTTTTCCAAAATTAAAGAAAAAAAAAGAAGAATAAAATAAGCCAACCACCAACCAACACCATCATCTCAACAATCATTACTTTCACGACCAAAGCAACGAAAGCCATCTCAATTCAATCCATCCTCCATTCCATTTCCAAAGGCCAACAACAACAATAACAACTGAACTTTTAAATCTTAAAACGTTGTTGTACCGAATCTCACCGTTTTCTGCGATGACCACAACCACATTATGTTTGCTTTCATTTTATTTTTCCTTTTAATATATTTTATCTCCTACAACTGTAAAGGGATTCTTGCAAAAGTTCTAGTTCTATTAGCCATCGATGAGGGGAAGGAAGAGGGAGAATAGTTTCATTGGAACTAAGACATCATGGTTGGTTGTAAGATGTGTTAATGGCTTCAAATGACTGGAAATTGTAAATAATTTCTTACGAATGTTTCTTACACCTTTAATAATTTCAAATTTATTTGCTGCTTTTTTTTTGTCGTTGTGTTGCTGATTTAGCAGTTGGTGGAACAATTTTAAAACTGCAAAAATGATTGATAAACAGAAAGAAAAGTAGCACATAAGTTTAAGATATTATCGTCGCATGACAATATTAATAAGGGCACAGCCAGCTGTCTCATATCCGCTACGATGACCATCAGCACCCTGGTCTCGATGCGAATTTGGACTGATACGAACTAAATTAACTTCTTGTAGTAGCGTTTTACACTTCGCTGTGCAATTATCGATGCTGGAAAAAGTATTGGAACCATGGATCTCCCGACGAGACTGCATTGGCGGTCCATCATATTTAAATTATAAAGCGAAGAGCTTGTTTCAGATAAAGTAAATTTCAAATCGATTTTAAATATTAATTTGTGAAGTTAAAAACCTTCACGTCAAAGTGCTCTATGAAAGTACCCTTTGCATAAAATTACTATACAATTTTTCGAGAAATTCACAGGTGAAGTCACTAAAATACTAAACAGAATTAGGAAATCCAAATAAAATAATTTTTTGAAGAATATTTACTCGCCTGAATTCACCATCAACGGTTTGTAATGAGGTGAGCGAAGAAATTTAAGACGTGATAACAGCAGTTGAGCATCCAAACAGGCTGGAAACTTTTTTAATTTGTTTTATTCTAAACTTGATATCAGGAATGCATTCTTACGTTTAAATTTTGAAAAAAAGTGCGTATGGACATCTGTCTTTCAGTATCGATATCGAATTTAAATTTTTATTTCAATTGAGTTTTCGTTTCTGCATTTGTTTTAAATTTTTCTTTATGTTGTTGTTTAGATTGTTGTTTCATATGATTTTGGGGGCGTCACTGTAATCACACGCCTTTTTGCAGCTTTTTAAACTGAGACAAGCATAAATTCTTAAAATCGTGGTTGCAAATGAAAACATATTCCACATTTAACAGCGGCCTTTTTTTTTGTTTTGTAGCTTTTACTAGCGAATGATATTTTTTCAAAGTGAAGTCGATTGCACAATGGGTTGGGAATGGCAAGAAAGTAGTACGAAAATATATATATATATATATAAATATATTTTTTTAAGATTTTGATCCCAAATAGAACGTTTTTCCAAATCGAATTTTAATAAGCTTTGTTAATTAAATGAAGCATGAGTTTTACTGGAAGCCATCGATATGGCATAAAGTTAGGAAAATAAGAAATATTATTTCGCCCGCTTAGAGCTCAGGTATTCGCAAAACGTATTATATATCATAATTTCGACGGATATAATGTATATGGACGTAAAGCCTCTTTGGGAAATGTATGGGCATTATCTTTATGAAAGCGTTATAATACCTCTTCAGGAAACATTCGTTGAACATGTCGAAATGGAGAAAGAAATCTTCCATCTGGCGAAGCCAGTTATTCGGTAAATTATTCTTATTCGTCAATGAGGAATCTTTCGACTAACTAAAGATCAGGTAACTACCACGCACGATGCTACTGTTTCATACACCGTAAAGACAGAATCATCCTTCGGTCATGCGAAAGAGATTTTCACTTTATAATATGTGGAATTCTGTCTTCGGCCGTCTAGAAAGCTGTATTATTCTGTAGAAATACCAAAGTTATTTACTTATCTTAGCTCCTGATTCCCTCCAAGCTTCCTCCAAGTGACGTGCACATTTTTCGCCGAGGACAGGTTTGTTCTTAGTGATATGCGACACCTTGACGTTCTGTTTTCGGGATATAGATGCTAGAAAAGCTTGGACTGGCTTGGCAACCAAATCTTCAGAGGAGACAAAACCTACGCGACTTTTCACAAAATGCTTTTCGAGCCCTACCCGAGAGTAATAATGGTACCACGGGAGTCAGTGCCTAGGGACGTCTCTATGAGAGAATAACCTTCAATCGTGGCTGAGGTGCCTGTGCGGTGGTAACGTGTTGGTTTGGGTGGTGGCAGTGATTTTGTAGTCCCTGATCGTATATGTGTTTCATGGTAGATGTGTGCTTTTAAGGTTGCAAATGAGCTTCAGGTTCTGTTGCCTGTTCTGCAAGGTTATCGGGGAGCTGAGGCCAGCTAGCTTAATGCTGGATGTTGGCTTGGCCACTGGCTGGAGGGACTGTGACTCTGGAACGCTCGCAGTTCAGAAAAGAAGCTAGCCCGAACATCTTAGCAAAGGATTTATTTATGATCCAGGACAGTTATGAGCAGCAAATTGTAACCAGACACTGGCAAGTATGCCAAGCTTGAGTCCTAGTGGCAGGCCCATGTTTGGCAATTTTACATTTGACTATGCATTATGACATTATGCTTTCGCTAGGTGTCATAACACTAAAGGCTATTGTGCTCCCTCCCCTTTAATGAGACATGGTGTCCATGGACATTATTTCAATCATATGAATGGTTTGACTGATTCAATATAGATAGAAAACATGTTTGAATGGCAACTAATAATATTATTGATATATTGAAGCACTATTTTACTGACTCATTGATGATGCCAGATGTTAGAAGGGTAAAGAGTAAGAATTGGCTACAGCTAGCTTTTTGCTTTTCTACTTAATTTCTATTTTACAAACGATAATCACGAAGTTTCTAGAAGCTAAATGTGTGATGTGAAACGATCCGGCACCCAAAAACATTAACTATTGCTTGGCATGTAAATATGATGATGATAATATGAACAACACTAAGAAATACATTTCGCTATAAACAGTTTGTAAGCAATTGCAGGATTGCTTCAATAAGCACACATGAGTAACATACAAACCGTTTTGTTTGCGATCTTCTTGGGAAAAGTGTGTGTGTTTTTCTCGTATGTACAAAACAATTGTAAAATTTGAAAAGTTTGCATCATTGCGTTAAACGTTTGCGCAATGTTTTTTTTGTTTGCTCACTATTAAGACTTTTCTCTGGGAAGTCTTTTTTTACCGAGATATAAAAATCTTTTTTTCTTAACCATAGTGCACAAATTTAAAAATTAAGCAGACAACAAATTTAGTTCTTTGTTAATAAATTTGTTCGTTTAGTTGCACGATCAGCCTTTGGTCATTTTGCGCACCCTGTTGCAATTCAAGCAGACAGAAAAAAAAGAAATTTGACCAGTTTGCTTTTGAGTCAAACAGCGTCAAAATGTCTGCTGGAAAAATTCAATTGTATTAACAATTGCAATAAAATCCAAAACAAAAGATTCAGACGTAATCTTTCTACATTTGAACTACTATTTCAGAAAAAATAAAAAATAAAAAATAATAAAGTTCATAAATCGCCCCATTTGTTTTGCAATGCGGCAGGGGAGTGAGTCAAATCGATATTGTTGCATTTATAAATTAGTGTGTGATTTTGAAATTGCAAAAGTGTTCTGTGGGTGTTACCTTGAAGGCAGAGCAAAGTGTAAATTTATGTTTAAATTTTTTTAAAGGATTTTATCGCGAATGAGAAGAAAAATGATTGTGTTTTATTTTAAAAAATTTTTTATTTGCTCGAGTTTTTAATTTATTACGATTTGCAGTGGGAAAAGTGTTTGTAAATTTTCAAGCATTTAACACATTTTTTTCAAACGCTTAAACATGAATCCTTTTTCACAGGGCTTATTTGTAGCCATATAATCTGTCTAAAATGTAATGTAACATTTTTTTATTGATGTATGTATGTACATTTCCAATCATTTTATGGCCTTAACTTGTTTCAACTGAAAACAAAAGAGTTGCATTAAATGGCAAACGTGTGTTTTTGTTAAACTATTAAGGATAATTTTTTTGGTTTTGTTGTTGTGCTATTTTTGATATCAGTGGGAGTGACTTAAATTGAGGTTTTCTTTTTGTTTGGTTTTTTTTTTTATATAAGAAGAGCGTGTTACATATTTTTTCTATCACAAAAGCCGCAATTTTCTTTTCTAAATTCTGCAGGACTTAAAGTCATTTTTCAGAACTAATATTACATGAGTTTCATTAATATTTTATTAACTACCATCGTAATGGGATGTCCAGCACGAAAAGGGTGGAATTTTTTTTAGCGAATTTTACATGTAACATATGAAATGAAGACATGTAATCTAGGAATCTTACAAAAGAAAATTAATTGCAAATTAAAGTACTAAAATTGTTTTGTAATAAAATAAAAAGAAAAAAACCATTTAAATAAATGAAAATCAACTGCTTAGATTTGCTATTTTAGTTGTGTAAGTTTGTGATTCCGTTTGTAATTTTTTCAAAATTCATTTCGAACTCCATAAAGTATATATATTTTGGATTAGCATTTATAGAAAAGTTATTTGTGTGATGCTTGTCAGTATTGAGTTAAAACTCCGTTTCGCCAATTTCTTAGATCTTTGTGCGGGCAGGTATCCATTGAATTTCAAAAAAATGGTATCACAAATAGCTGAGCAATAGCCGGAAAACCAGAGGTGTCTTGGGAAAATATTTTTCTGCTTAAAACTAATAAGCGGATTTCGCTTAGTGATTAGAGAAAAAAAAATATTTTTTAGACATCGGTCCACATATAGTCAAGATACAGCTAAATTTATTTATTTATTTTTGTAAATAAGAACGCTTTCTAGTGCTAAAATACACATTACGATCATTCTAAAGCAAAGCATAGCAAAACATTTTCGGACATCAGCAGATATAGTCGAGATGAAGCGAATTTGGGTTTCTCAGGAAATTGACCTTTTTGTGAACTAGAACATTTTTGGTACCAAAAACTCATATTGTTTAGTTTTTTATTATTTCAATATGAACGGGTTGATTCATTAAGTCGGTTTGTTAAATTTTTTAGTTTCTTCCATTCAATTAAGAAGGATTTTGTGTGATTAATTCAACGCGAGTTCATTCAATATACACCGGTGAATTGTCAAAATGACTCAAAACAAAAGAACAAAATTAAAGCATAAACAACGATTAATCTAAACATAATCACCGCTTATTGTTTTTTTGAACACAATTATGTTTTTGGAATTTTTTTTTGTTTTGACGTTTGTCCAGTAAAATCTTATGGTATACTCTCGTAATAAGGTCACCTGTAGTAAATTCGCCTTGTGATTAATTGTAGTGATTAATAACATTTAAAGAAGACAAGAAAAATAAATTTTGAAGACTTATTAGCTGGGGTACAACCTGGCTGTTTCGTATCTGCTGATACTCATCAGCACCCTTTTGCTTCGAACTCCGGCTTCATCTAAACATGCACTATTTTGCATTGCTGCTTAGACAACTGAACCACCAGAGCTTTGATTTACTTTCTGTCTATATTTAATTTGTATCAATCGCTGCCAATTTTTATCACTTTGTTGTACATCTTGGATATTTTGAGGCAAAAGACAAAATATTTTCGACATCGGCTTATATATAGCCGAGATATATAGAAAACAGATTTCTCCAGAAATCGCACCACATCTAATAACTAATTGTGTGTATATGAACGTTAGCTTGGTGAGGGGTACTCAAGCTTATTGAAAAAATATTTGCTATTTAAGCAAATTTAATTAAAATTTATTATATCAGATGAAAAAGCCTGTTTTCCGATAAGCTTCTCAGCTTATGCCACGAATATTTCGTTGACTCAACTCGACTCAATTCTTCAGTAGACGCAAAAAATTTTTGTTTTATCTAAAATATGCCTTCTTCTATTCCTTTTGTTTTCTTCTAATTGAATCAAACTCAGAGCATTTATAGAAAACGGTTCGTTACGTCTCCTTTAGCAGCGTAAATCGAGGCCTAAGGGTGCTCTAAATAAAGCTTAAGTTTAAAATTATATATGAGTTGTAATAGTTTTTCTTACCAAAATTAATTATTATTTATTGCAATAAACTTTAAAACAATCTTTTGCTTCTGTATATTTGTTTAAATAAAACAATCCTCCATCCCACATGAAAATAAAAGTCTGCACAACTTAAAACTTCTCATTGATGTCAATCATTGTCAAGACATAAAATATTATCGCTGTCTTACTTTTCTGAAAAAACCCCAACTAATATTTCAATTGTTCAGCTTTTCGCTTTTAGGCAGGTTTTTGAAAATCTTAAATGCTGTAACGTTATTAACACCCTTTGCAAACCAACAATTTAATTTTTTTTTGATTCCAAAGTCAGCATAAATTTCAAAGGACATTTAATATTCGCGTTGCATTAAAAGGCAAAGACAAAAAGAAAGAAAATAAATTGTAGCGACAATTGCTTGCAATTTGTGAGAGAGTTTGGCAGGGATTTTGAAAACAAATCTTTTAAGCGGATATTCATTAGAACAACCGCAAAGTATTATGCCATTTATAACTTCAAAGGAAAGCTGGCAAGTGATACAAAGTCATAAAGTAACGAAAATGCAAACTTGTTTTATATGCCGAGTAGCAGCAGAGCACACTGCTTTCCATGTTATTCTCATACGATGCTGCCATCCGGCAGGGTAGAAACATCACCCTCTATTTGGTTTGGCTTTTGTTAAACGATGACGTTGCCAAGAATAAATTGAGCGCCAGGCTGCACAGCACGCTTTACTGCTTAAGCACATTTTAGCACCCTCATCCGTTTAGTGTCTTTCTTCAGTCTGTCAGTTAACTATTTAATCGAATATTGTTTGTTTTGTTTGTTTGTTAGTGTGATTTAACTTTTAACATTTTACATATGTTATTTGTATCCCCGTGGGATATTTTTTTTTCTTTTTTCTTTTTTTCATTTGCTACATTTATTTGCTCTTTAATGTTGTGCAGTTAATCGTCCGTTGGTGTTTTATTTATTCAAATGCTCATTATTCATTTATTAACATAAAAATAACTTTTTTGTTTCTCAAAATGGGCAGCAGATATTATGACAATGCAAATGCTTTATTAATGCAGGGAATATAAATATAAAAACTTGAGATTTAACAATTAAAAGGGAGAAGAAGATTTAAAGCTTTTCTATAGCAAAATCCGGACGACAGCTTCCAACCTTTAACTAAACTAAATTGTGTTAATGAGCCTAAGTAAATTACAAAATTACTGAATCTTTTATCGGTGTATCGATTAAGACAAAGGAGATTTTTATTTGAATATGAACGTTTTGCTCTATTAAGTTTGGTGTGTGTTTACGTTCTTACTTTTATCGTTTCAATTAAGAAGAATTTTGTGATAAATAGCAGCGACCAATACCTCTTAAAGAAGTCAGGAAAAGTAAATTTCAATTTGAGAATCATTAGCACTATTTCGCTTCGAAACTCAGGCTTCATCGAAACATGCCCTGTTTGCATTGATATTTAGTCTAATGAACCACCAGAGATTTTGATTTACTTTTTGTCTATTTTAAATTTATATCCATCACTGCCAATTTTTATCACTTTGTTGTATTCGCTGATTGGATGGTTTTATTTCATCTCAAGTGATTTTGTTAGAAAATTTATATTAAACACCAAAGTAGATCTCGGCCTGAAAACTTTGCCCCATCAAAATTTTATTCTAAATATAATTTTAGCGAGAAACAACCAAAACTATATACAGTGTCTACAATGTCTAAAAATCATGTACATCCTGCCAACTTTAGGTTTGTAAGTACATACAATAACTTTCAAGTTTAAAGTTTAATATTTATAAATTTATGTTCATTTAGTTATAAAAACATTAAATTATTTAAAAAAAGAGGCTCATGAAAATACTTTATTTCTACAAAAGGCAGTTCTTTCAGGTGTTGATATGTTGACATTTTTAAGTGCAACTTCTCTCGTCAATAGACTTGGAATCCTTCAATAGCTCTGATCATTTTATGGTATTAATGAACAACTATTAACGAAAGAATTTCATTTAAATTACCACAGATGGGATTCTTTTATTAGCATTGAATTTTCATTGGCATTGATTGGTTATAATTACAATGAAACAAACTCAATTAGTGCTTAATTGTAATAATTTGTTTTTTTTAATTAAAGAGCCAACGATAATAGAAAATGTGTAATGACTAATATGTAGTTGTCATTGAGTAAAAAATAATTGAACAAATGTGATTAAATAAAAATTGATTCTGGACAGAGCAGCATCAAGGAAGATGCGTGGGATCACTTTGCTTAAATCTTTATCTTCTAAGATCAGCAGGGTTAGAGAAATTGAGAATCTTACAAGAAAAGATTAATTCAATCAAATATAGATGAAGTCATAATATGGGGGCGGTTGAAGAAATAAACACTTGCGATTTATTTACAATTGTGTTGCAAAGCAAAGCACATTGAAGATGAGCTCTGGGATGTTGAAATGTAAGCAGAGAACAGCTTTCAGCCCTGAGAATTGTTGACAATTGGAAAATTTCTAGTTGTCCCAACATAAGTGTTGCCAGCTTTACAATTTGTATGTACACTACAAATTACATAATTGAAATAATTTTAGGGATAAAAAAATAGTTTGGATCATAATTTTTTAATGAATTTTCTTCCTGATACAAAACGTTGAAACTATTTTTTAAAGGTAATTTATGGTCCAACTTTTTTAAATTGGCAGAATACAGTTAATAAATAAATAAATGGCTTATACCAATTGTAAGTAGTTAATAAGAATACACTCAGTTCGAAAGTGCAAAAATTTCCTATATCCAATAATACATACAAATAGGTTATTACTGGGTGCAGGCACTAATTTTGTCTATTGCAAATTTTTCGCGAGTTTTCACATATTCCCACTTTTGCAATACACAAAAATTTAATAAAAATATGTTTTGATAGAACGAAGGTAATGAAAATGGGAACAAATTTCAATTTAATACGAATAATAACGGTAATTAATTAGTCTAATGTAATAATCCAGATATGATAACTATGAACCAACAATTTTGTATAAATTTATATAAATATATTTTTTTGGTGATCATCAAATAAAAATGTAACACAACGTGAGCGTCAAAGAAAATATTTATTATTGTAAAGACAAAATATTGCACTATTTGAAGATAATTTACGATTTAATCGAGGCCATGGCAAAGGACACGTTCGCACACATAAAAACATAAAGTTTGGTATTTAGCAAAAATAAAATTTTTACTTTTGCATAAAAGGATGGAAAGTATGAATAAATAAATAAAGTCAATTCGTAAAGTCATTCATAGTTAAGCTGAAATGGTGTAAATAATACGATTATGTTACACTCCCTGCACACACAACTCCCAGGCGCGTTTGGCCTTTTTAAAGTTTTTTTTGTTGGAATCCTTAAATTTCGTTTATTTAACAAAACGCTTGAAAGTCAATTCAAAGTATTAGAGAAAGTTTATGAATGATGTTTGTTGGCTAATCGTTAAAGTGAGTGCTGGTGGTTGATTTGTTTCGATTTTTCCTTTATCTAGACAATAAGCAGAAGAAGTTCGAAACCGCTACAGTATGATAAAACTACGGCCGACACAATAGAGGTCATTGTCGGTGTTTGTTGTAATGAGTTTGTAACAGGCTTAAAATCAATGTCAGTGTGGAGTATGCGAAGGATTTGAGGCCATTGCTTTTCTTCTTCTTTGTATTGTTTGCGCCAAATCATAAATCATAGAAAACTATCAAATCATAAAATATATGTATGTATAATGATAAAAAAAAATTCTCAAAAAACGCCAAATAACTGCAAACATATGCGCATTTCCATAATATCTACATAAGTCTGTTTTGGGTGCAACTTTGTAAAATTTTAATCGTTTTGTGAATATTTTAAATGTGTGTTAATTCCTGCAGGCATGAAATATAAAATTCCATTGCCAATTTGTATGATTTTCTCTAATTTTCTTATGATTCCTTTATTTGTTCTCTGCAATTTCTTTAATGCCATTAGTTCATTTCTCATTATAAAATTCATTGATTTGGAAATAATTTTATTTAATCGCTGAAAAATGCCAGCAAACAACCCTGCAAGTTAATGGTATCATAAGCTGGAAAAGGCAAACTTTGTTTATTTCTTGAATCATTATCCATGCATCCTTTGCTAAGTATGCTGTAATGTTTTGTATGAGATATTTCCTTTGAGAAAGTCTTTGTTGCGCTTTTGTGTACATGTATTAAAAATTATGGAAAAATATGCCAACTCTTGATAAAACTAATTGTAGACGTATCAACAAAAATTATACGTACATACATACTATAAGTTGATATGCATTCATAATGTGTTATATATTTATTTCTAAAATAGGTTTGGCTATTTTATATGTATTAAATTATATTATTCTAATGCCAAAGCAGAAGATATGTGTATCACTTTCTGGTGAGAGCTATCATTATTGCACGACATCGTGCAACTTTTGGAAGCTTTTAAACGTTAAGGGACTTAGTGTGACTTTTAGGAGTGACACGTGTCACTTTTCAATGTTTGTGAACTCCAAGTCATTTTTGAAAATTATAAAATCTTCTTTAAAATGTTGTCGTTGACGAATGTCAAGTAGGTTTCGAAAAAATCACAGCAGCTTTGGATTTGTACATTAAGTCATATTTGATATTGACAGAATGTCATTGTTTTTTTTACTGTTCCTAAACATTACAAATATTTCCATAGAGTACATGACGTTTTTAAAAGTGTCATAATGTCATTACATTTTCTCTGGATGCTGAGAAGTATCATGATGAAAAACTGTCATTTAAGGAAATACCATAACCTCAATATTCTGCGTTGGTTTTAGAAGAGTCACAGCATCTATAGGAATTTTGGAAATATCACAAATTTATTTCTATCACAAGTGAAAGTATCCTCCTCGCTTTTAATGTTTTCTCATGTATGTCCTGCTATTTTAGGAGTGTCAGAATATTAATATTAAGCTTCTGAAAATGGTGTAATATTTTTGAGATTCATGTAACTTTGAAAAGTGACTAACTGTTCATTTAGTTTTGATCAGCTAATGACAACATGAGTTATGTTACAATGTTCATTCCCACGCCACTTTACGTGGCTTAAAATAATATTTCCATTTTGAAATTG
>BGZK01003743.1:0-20185 GCA_005406025.1 Eumeta japonica
TGTATCTTTTAAGTGTATAACGTAAATTGACATTTTCACAAACTGTGTCATCATAACGACTATTCTATAAAAATCACAATATTTAGGTTATCCCCATATATAGAAAGTGTTTTTTCAATGTTTTTGTTTTGTTTTGTCACAAAAATGGTATTACTTATAAATATTAAACTTGATAAAATTATAGTGCAATCTCTAAAGTAAAACAAGGAATAATAAAAAACCATCCAAACGAGGGCCAGGTTCGCGTTAAGGATCCCGAACTTTTGTATACTGTGCGGTCGTGCGGAACCCTCACTGTGCGATTAGCGTTTAGACGGGTTTTAGGGTTCCATAGCGAAATATCCGTCTGTCTGTATGTGACAGGCATTTTATTCAAAAACTACAAGATGTATATTGATGAAATTTGATATACAGGTGTCTTGTATAAACCGCTACTTAGTTTGGTAGTTAAATAACAAAAATAATTATTCCTAAGGGGGGTACTTTATACATATAACAGAAGTTGAAAAAAAAAAATTGTCAGTAAACGTTAATGTACGGCACGTGTTTCGACAGTTCTGTTAAAAACATTTCAAAATTTTTAAGCATTCTTTGATCAAGTGAATATTTCAGAAATATTATAATCGAAACTTATAGAAATAACGATTAATAAATACTCTTAACGAAAATTATTATTAATATGATTGGATGTATCGTTTTTGAGACATTGCCAAAAAACTGCGTTTCTTAAAAAAAGGACATAAGTGCCATGAAGCACTTTTGCTGGTGCACTTTTTCACATCGTATTTTTATATTTCAAGAGTGTAATGTTTTAAGTGACTTAAAATTTAATAAGTACTTATGTATTAGGTAAAAACATTAAAATAGTAATGAATTACAGTAAAGTCGTTTAATAGAAATAAAATATACTTAATATAAATTTTAATAAAATATTGTCATATAATTATATCAAAACCTATTATTTACTTTTTCAAACTGAAAAGGGAATATTAATATACAAGTAACTACACAAAATTTCACAATACAAAACTAATATAAAATTCATCTGTAGTGCATTTCCTTGGAATAACAGCTACGGAACCCTACACTGAGGATGATCCGACATGCTCTTTGCCGATTTTTAACTCATCTGGCAATTCAGATATGTATCAGGTATGAGTTTTTTTAATTGACGAAGAAAAATATCGTTTGGCCGGAGAGGGGATTTTAAAAGTATTGATTATAACTTTGTGTAGGTAGTACATTCGATTTTGATAACAAAACTTAGTATTGTCAACATAGGTGATGTCCAATTTAAAATAAAAATATGTTGTAAATTGTCATATAGACATCCAACTAGGAGCGCGCTAGTATTATCTATTATTTAACTTACAAGACAACTTGAAACTTATGATTACGCAAAAAAGCTGCTAAAAAATGTAAAAGAAAAAAAAAAGATTCGTACTTCGCGCACAAAGTTGGTACATAACCGAGAGATCGGCCGACTACGCCAAGAGCAAATGGGCTCATTAATCAGATAGATGGAGCGTTGAATCATTGTAGGGTTTACCAGATAAATTCTTTGATAATAATAGAATGTATAATATGTTTATTTTTGTAGTGAAAATACGATAATTCAAAAAGGAGTAATTGCATTATTATATCAAAATACGAAAAGTTGTATGCGATTTTTGGTTATTTCTTTACGTTTATATTCTAGAAAAGAAAAGAAAATTATGATTGATAAACGTCCTGTCTACTTGTCAAAGCAAATTTTCTTGAAAAGTGTTGGAAGTAAAGGCATTAAATTATTAAAATAAAATTTTGTAAATCTAATTTTGTATCTTGTTACAGTTTTTTTTTTTGACCGGTATAACAAATAGACGCAGCACGAAAATTAAGAGGAAAACAAGAAAAACCAAGGCCAAAGTTAGAATGCCTACATGCAGACAGCTGTGACTGTACAACATTATTAACATAGATATATTTTTTCATTGTAATTTTATCGCGACAGGTTTATAACTATCCCACCGACAACCTTTCCACGATTATTTCATTACAGTCTGAGAGGCTGGGATCTCGGGCTTCCCACGCTAGCTTGGCACGGGCCGGCGCGTACTGACCACCGCCGTCAGCGATGCAATAACAGTCTCAATTCTCGACGCGTTCTCCTAAGCACGCACGTGGTTTAATTTGGTTCAGGATAAAAATTTTTTAGTTGATTCGCCCATGGCCAGAGGCTCGGGAACGTACCCGGCGCCTTTAGGTTCGAAGGCGACGCTTTTACTCGCCGAGTCACCGCCGTTCTTATATGTATTGCGTACTAGCTTTTGCCCCGGGTTCCGTTCGCGTGGAAGTCGGATGAATCCTTTCATCTTTCACATCGATCGATCGTACTGTCGACCATCCCGACGATCCAGCTTCAGGCCTGGCTCCGCTTTTGGTCTGGTTGGCTGTTCCTGTTCCATCAATAGATTCCGGCCCTTTTCAATATACATATATAATTAAACAGTTCCGCCCGCGTGGGCATACAACGAAATCTTTTGTCTTTTGTCTATAACGTTAGCAGTCATGAACCCGATCTCGGACCATTCGCGATTTTATACCAGAAGAACCCCTCTTCTTACACCGAGAAAGCACAATAATGGCACTATTTTTTATTATGGAACAATTTTATTTACGTTCTTGGTCCTAATCCCGATCCTGCTCACGATTCCGTAACCGAACAATGCTGATCACTCAAGCGAAGCCGCGAGTAAAAATTGGTATCTCTATAAATTACAACCTATATATTATTCTGATATATAGGCTACACTACTATAAAGTTTCAGATAACTCTCTTTAGCCGTTAAAGTGTGATTGAGTAACAAACATCCAAACATCTAAACTTTCAAATATTCGAACTTTCACATTTGTTAAGTATGAAAACTACATGTCTGCTTAGTTTCAAGGTTTATTGCAAACTAACTCCTACCCACATATACACTACATTCCCTCACCCCTAATTTATACAATACAAAAATATATATTTTTTTAATTGTAACAACAAAACGAACCAACAAAATGAACAAACAAAATTTTGAGCCTCCTCTATAAAATATTAACAATTTCTTCGTCAACGCCGAAGTCGACGACTTAAGTTTACTTTGATGGCGAAGAAGGCAATCTCGCGCGGTAGTGCGGCGGCGGTGTCCACTCGGGTCGGAGCCCGAGGAGTTCGCGTCCTCATTCTCGGCCTCCGTACCGTCACAACCACGGGACATGGTATCCCTGCCTTCTTCACCGCCTTGCGGCGATGATGATGTCGTATTGAGTCGTTTTTGATATATTCAGCTCCTCGCCGCAATCTTCGGCAGACTGCTCGTCCGCACGATCCGCGCCTCGTGTTGTCGTGGTTTCGATTTCCGTCTGCCGCGCTCGGTCATCAGCATTGGACTGCATTTTACGAACGTGTAATCGTCGTCCGACTCGTCACTGTTATAATGCTCGTAGGCGGCCTGGGGTGTCCTGAATGAAGGCGTCGTCGCCACCGCGCCAGTGTAATAACTGATCTACGTGTTTCTTTAGACACTGAGTTAGTTCGTGAGTATGTACTAACCACACCCGTGATCCTAAATTTTCACGAGAGTCCCTCTTAGCCACTTATATTTATTACCGTTTTGATAATGCCGTTTCACTATAACTTTATCACCGACGGTAAAATTAATTTTCGTTTCCGAAATATTTAGATTGTGAGATCTGCGAACGAGATACACTCTGAGCGAGATTTGCGGCTGACGGAGCTGGCGCGACATGTTTAGGTACGTCCTTACGTGGACACAAAAGTCGAGCCTCGTACGCACGTTCCGGCCGAGCATCAACTGCGCCGGAGAGACACCGGTCGTACTATGAACGGAGTTCCTATAGCTTAGTAAATACTTATTTACTTGGTGTTCGAGCGAAGAGACACTATTCGTTTCCGACATTAACGTTTTTAATGCCCTTTAATAAGTTTTACGGTGATTTCCGCTTGACCATTAGATGCCGGGTGGTAAGGTGGAATCGTGACGTGTTTAATGTCGTTCACCTCGTATCTACGGAACCGCGCCGAAGTGAACGGCGTCGCGTTATCGGTAACGATAGTTCGTGGTAACCCGAACCGACCTAACATTTCACTGAGCCGCCGTAATACCGGCTCGGTGCCCGCACCGTCCGCGAGCAGAGCCCACTCCACCCACTTAGAGTGCGCGTCCACCACGACGAGGTGGTGCCGCCCGCCACACTTAGCATATCCAAATGAACGCGTTCCCACGGTCGCGCGGGTACGGCCAGGCGCGAGTGGCGCGCGGCTGGCGGGCCGCAGCGCCGCGCACGCGCCGCACGCGCCCACTGCGCCTCGATGTCCGCATCTATCCCGGGCCACCAGAACCTACGGCGCGCTCCGCCTTAGTCTTTACTACGCCGAAATGTGAGGAATGTAATTCTCGTAAGATCCTGCCTTGTAAATTGAGCGGAATTACTACTTTGTGTCCTCTCAGAATACATCCGTCCTCTACATTTAATTGAAATCTACAGTTATAATATGGTTTTAATTGAAAAAACGGACATTTTCGGGGCCAACCATTCGATGGACTTTTGAAAAAAAACACATTTTTCTTTCTGTAAGGTTAACCCCGCTTGTTATCGATGTGCAGCACTTTATTCAGAGTGACCGAGTAATCGCCGCACACGCGCACCGTACCGTCCGACTTTAATACCGGTGTGATAGGAGTTGCGTAATCAGAGTAATTTACGCTTTTCAAAATACCCGTTTCGATCAATTTATCTAACGCTTCGTCTACTTTCGGTTTTAATGCAAACGGGACCGGTCGCGGTTTGAAAAAAATAGGCTTAGCATCGGGCTTAAGTTGTAACTGAACTTTAAATTTATTTAATTTACCTAATTTATTTGAGAAAACGGCCGGAAATTTATTCATTAATATTTTCGCTACTGATGTTTCTTCAATTACCGGATTATCTATATATTTCATTTCACTTATACTTAAATTAAATTCTGACATAAAATCACGCCCTAGGATAGGCGCGGGCTGGACGTGACAGCCATTGTCAATAATATAAAATTTTATTTGTTTCTGTGCGCCTCTGTAGGTAACCGATAGTGAACAACTTCCGCGGGCGTTATAGGTGATCCGTCGTAACAGCGCAAACTACCGTTAATTCGACTTAAGGCCTGGTGTTTGAAGTAGGCGGTATAGAACGTGTTCGACATAGCTGACACAGCACTACCACTGTCTACCTCGCATTCGATGCTCAACCGGTTCAGTGTTACGACCACAAACAAAGGCGAACCGTTTACACATTTAATATTATAACATTTTTATTACCTTCAACATCTCCCGCGAGCTCCGCCGCCAAATAGTGGGCCCTGGCGTCTCTTCTTCCTACACATGCGTCTCAAATGCCCCTTTTTTCGCACTTATTACACTTGTAGTTCGCAAATCTACACTCTTTTGCATTGTGATTCGCATTCCACACACGAAACACCGAACACTGGAAGTACTTAACGGCGCGCCTCGGACGTCGACCGTGCGCCGCCGCCCGCCGCTCGACGCGCTTCCAGTGGCGCACCTTGTCCACCGGTTGCCGTCTTCAACGCGAACACGCCGCCGACCGAGCTCTGCGCCGCCACTATCCTCGGCTGCGCGTGCGCAGCGCGCGCGCGCCCTGTACGGACTGGACCAGCTCCATCGCTGCCACGAATGTTATCTTGCCAGCATCTTCCGTGAATAAGCGTTCTCTTTCCCTCACATCCTGCAGACCGAGGATAAATCTGTCTCTGAGCATGATGTCTAGCTCACTTTGAAAATTGCAGTAACGGGCGAGTGTGCGCACCCGCGCTGCCCACTCTGCCATATCTTCCCCGGGCCGCTGTTCCGCGCGGTAGAAGTTATAGCGCTCGGCAAACACGCTCCGCTTAATCATAAAATGGGCATCGAAAAGGGACACCAAACGCTCATACGGAACCGCATCGAGTGAATCAGGTGCTACCAGACTGACGCCACTCGCATTGTGTCTTCGGTGAGCGCCGTAATGAGAAAAGCGCGCCGACGCCGCTGATTTTGTCGTTCTCGTCCGTTACGCTGTTTGCCACGCAGAACTGGGTGAGCCGCACTTTGAAGGCTTCCCAGTCATGGCTATGATGGTCAAACGATAGTGACCCACCAAAACCTAACGACATTGTGATATCCTTATATCACTTTGCACGCACTTTACACTTTATTACTATTTTCCTCGTCGCCAATTGTTAAGTATGAAAACTACATGTCTGCTTAGTTTCAATGTTTATTGCAAACTAACTCCTACCCACATATACACTACAACATTATAACATTAGTAGGATGTACTATAAATAATGATAGCTTATGTGTGCTTATTTTAAATAAATATATGTTATATAAATATTTGTATACTTTTCATTATTTCTAGTGGTGAAGTAGGTAGGTGAAGGTAGGTGGATAGGAAGGTATAATGGTATCTCAGTTATTTATTTTGAGATGGTATAAAGGGCAACAAGGCGTACCGATAAAAAAAAAACACTCCTAAAATTCTACACAAAGTTAAATTTTTAATTCTTTGTAGATTCGCTGTTATTTTCATGACATTCGGCTAAAGTTTGAATTGCGAAATAACTTTTTCTACGGTCACCTAGCGGCGCGGCAGCGCTCAGAATGACTTGATGGTGCCGTTTACTCGCCTATAAAATCAAAATTCTCGTGGAAATTCCGAGATAGCCGGGACATTATCATAAATCAAAATACTGGAAAGAGACGAAAGCGAAGTTCTCTCAGTGCGGCCGCCTCGAGAATTGTGCTGCGGCTCCGGCGATAAACAAGCAAACTGAGATATGACATCGGTACAGATATGCGATAAAACTTTATTAGCATATTTACGCAGTCATACTTATTTATTTAAGATAGAAGCTTTCACGGTCTTTCTCCTTCTAGCTCTGGGGCAAACCGACTGAAAATATCCAGCGCCGGTATGTATACCGCTGTTCGGACTCTGCGCTTTAAAAGCAATGCTGGGTGGACGACTATGCCAATCACAACACTAGATCGCTCGTATATGCGCTTATCACTACTCCTTAGGTTTATAATTGTACGATTTGAAAGTATTCAAATCGACAGTATTTCGAAACGAAGGTATTCAAAGAAGATTTTTGAAAATCCTCATACGTGCAACCTCGGCCGTTCTTTAAATAATTACAGTGGCAGGTTATCCCGTTTTGGTCTTTTGTCTTTACAGATTCATCGTTGAAGATATGATCTACATAAAATTTTACATTACAATATGGACTCTGACTATTTACTCTCTTCAATTGATTTTCAAACACAGATAGCACGGTTTAACCCTTTTGCTAAAAAAGCCTACTAAAATAATATACCCTTCTACAACCCACTAGTTAGAATGTGTAGGACATATAATGACCTCACTAAAATGAATGCCAACATTGACGTTTTCAATCGCAGATTCTCACACAAAAGCAATTGATTTTTGATATCCTTTGTCTTAAAATAAATTAATGAAAATAAATCAATATTTAATTCTATTTAAACTCATCAATAGACGTAAGTTTAAATTTGACTGCTCTTATGATATCGATTTCTATCTTTGATTAATAATGTCTATTCTTCTTTGTTTTTTTTTTGCTTCTTTTTTGTGTTGTAACAGTGTGACGTTAATCACACTGAGTACACTCTTTCGGATTTCGGTCTAGAACAGAAATTTCTATATCATATATCTAGTTAAAATATTATGACCGTAATTTAGTTATCGGATCCGATTCTGAACACGAGCGCATCGATTACGGTTACCTTTCGATTTAAATAAATCAAAAAATTTTAGGTCCATGCGTCAGAGGGCATGATTAAGCCATCCGTCCCGGACGTTGCGACCACGCTGATGATGTCGTTGGCAGTCGTTGTTAGCAGCCCGTAAGCCGTATCGAGCCGTCGTCGATGACTCGCGGTTCAAACGCCTCGATCTGGGATAAACAGATTGGCGAGGGAGTTGGAAGTAAAGGTCAGTATCGGGATGATTACGACCCGATACGACATCAATTACGGACGTAGGATAATTACGTTTGATGATTCGAGTTGGACGCTCATATAGGTGTAATAGATTTGTTGAAAAATCGAGGTGTGTCTGAACGTTAAATATTTTAAAAAAAATGGAACACGTTGTACTTATGTTACCGAGGCAAATGAAAAAAAAACGGTTTTTCGGATTTCTGTTTGTTTACCTTTGCTGTGCGTTTGTGCACGCTAATCTTAAAAACGGCTTAACCGATATGAATGCAGTTTTCATTCATGTTTTATGGAAAGCTTCCCGTAACATTTATTATATATTTCATTGCAATTGGTAGAATAATTGAAAAAGATTAAATAAAATAATTTATAAACATTATTCTGTACCTCTATTTGAAAATATACTTATTTGGTAACTCAGATTATTATAGTTGAAATAAAAACTTCCATATAACTGTCGTTGGTTTTATTGTGTTTGACTAAAAACCTGTTTGTACTGGGCTAACGTGGGTAATGGGTTCAAGATTTACGCCGCTCGATCTGATAGGTGATAGAGGGAGATGATGCAGCGAGGTGATAAAACCTGATACGTAAGTAGAAAAATAATCATGTGATTTTAAGCATATATTCACGTTGGCGCTCCCAATATTTCGATGTTCCTACAGCGTTCCCATATCCGTATAACGAGTCTAACGACAATTTTATACACGCCGGCCGGCAACGGACGCCGCATATAATTCACGATACCACATTACGCCTTGCTAAATATACGCGCATCATATCAGAATGGGCGTATTTATTCAGACATGAAGCCTAATATTTACATGAAGTGCTTCATCACGCCCGAGCGTACGAAAAGGGACAGTCGTGTTTTCCTCTCGTGCACGATAAATATTTCATGAACGTTTTTCGGGCATTCCGGCCGGTGAATGTGTCACGGCCTTAAGTCGTCCATGTCGGCTGTGGACGTCCTTCACGTGTCGAAGGTCATTATGTTCACGTTGTGAGCTGACGCGTGTTCGTCTGTCGTACAAGTTGTATGTGATAGGGCATTTTATTTATTTTTTAGTTTGCAAATAGCATATAGAAAGAATATTATGGTACTTTGAATTTTCTAATGAATTGTGTCGGATGGAATATACGGTGACTAAAGTAAAAACTTACCCCTCAAAGGCTATAAGTCACCTCTTTGACGACCTAGGAAATGTATAGGAAAAGAAATATAAAATAGGGGTATAGTACTGAAGGTACTATGTTAATAATCATAAAAAAATGTGTGAAAAAGGGTTTAGTGTTTTCAAGGCATCTAATTGGTAACCTAAGGATAAATTTTAAAAAAGAGAGAGAAATAATACCAATCGACAGACAACGAAACGCTTACAAATTAATAATAATTTCTTATAATGATAAGATCCACCTAGTGACAAACTCTATTGGAAAATCTGTTATTAGTGGTCTGAAGTTGCTCGCTAAACCGCTTACCGAAACTTCATAGTGTAGAGTTTTCGTGTCACCCCGATAAAAATTGGGTTTATTTCACTTGACAGTGTGCATTGAAATAACTTTAATAATATTTTGCGTAGAAGCAAATGATCCAAGCAATTTGGATAAAACTGAAAATATTTATCTTCTTGCTACAGGTACCTATAATATTTTAAGTAGCTGGGATCGCAATCGGTATTGAGAGTAGAATATGATTAAGATTAGGTATAGCAGTGAAATCCTGAGCAAGACCGGGATAAGATTCATATGAAAAATGAAAGAGTTTATTCTTATCATCCAATCCATAAATAAATGCTAATTGGCAATATTTTTTTTCAATACTTTAAAAAAACAATTAAACGGAAAATATTCCAAATAATTGCAATTTAAATGAATTGCTAACATTGTTATTTGCTGCTATTTTTATTTAATATGCAATTGAAAGATAATATGTACGGCTTTACTTTTTTTTTGTAACACTTTTAAGGTGCAAACGAGCCAACAGAATGTAGATGATCACCGCCACTCATGGACACTCGCGACATCAGAGGAGTCACTAGTGCGTTGCCGGCCTTTAGGAATGGGATATATCAGATATTCAGTAAAGTGATCCACTGGAACTCTCGCTCACATTAACGATTATCTAATAATTCTATAAATTAGACTGAATTGATGCTTCTCAATATTTTTTCTTTAATATCGTTTTTTTTCGGGTTTCTCACAGCCACAGACAAAAGGTATAACATAATCGAGCAAACATCGAAAAAAAAAAGAAAATGGCTTTGAGTATCAATATAAAACCTTTAGATACATCCAGTCTTTTTAAATATATTCTGCAACATAGATTTGAACACATTGTGTTTAGATTCACAACTGTCAATTTCCCCCTACAGAGGTGATTCGTGAATAGTTCACAGTTATGAAATTTATGCGAAATGCTTACTTGCTACTAAAGTAAATTAAAATTCTACTATCTTCATAAGAATCTAAGTTAAAAATGATTCGGAACAACCGTCTTAATTTTACAACAATGTCTTTGTAACAATCACTTTGCAACTGTTGCGCTAGCATAATTTGTTACGAAAAATGATGGGCATTTTTATATGTTTCCCAAAGATAAGGAAATTTATGTACTATGATAAAATTTCGAAGTAAATCAATTTTTTTGACAGTAATCCAATTTGGCAAACAGCCGTATTTATTTTTGCTTTTATACATATTACATATTTTTTTTTAATATTTTCTAAAGTTATTAAGTTTATTTTTTATAAAAAACGTTAAAATTAATAATTTCTTATTCAATCGATGGGGTTATTTAATTTAACTCTTTATTGTGCTGTGTGTGTCACTTTCTCAACAAGACCGTATTCTTCTATTTCACATCTACACTCTTCAATAGTAAGAGATGACTTAGAAGATTAATTGTTAAGGAATTACTAAAACTATTAATTGAACGTCAAATTATTACCGAATCACCAGACATTGAAATCTTTCAAATTAATGATTAACGTCTGCGTCACGAGCTCAGAAACTTTGGTACTGAGTGTGTTCATTCTCAGTGTGAGCGCCGGCGTGTTAGCCGGATAGCGCACGAATAAATGAGAGGCATTTATTTACATTAATTGACTGCGTTTCGCCGATAATAGTTATTTTGAACTGATGGGTTTGTTAACGTTTAGATTTCATACCTTAAAAAAATTGACCTATTTTGTATTCCATCGCACGCTATATCTTTAAGATATCGAATTAAATATAACAAGGCGCGGAAAACTACTTATGTTCCACAAAATCGCAAGCTATTCAAAACGTTTCATTTAGCAATAAGCGTACCGTTTTAAATTAGACGAATGTGTCATCACTTGTGATTTCATCGAATGAATGTGAAAATAACAGGTGAAATAATTGTTTGTATCTTAATCGTGTAATAGGACTATCGATACTGTCTGTACTTACAGCAATAAAACAAATGGTTGAGATATTTCACTTCTATTGAAAACATATCCCTCGGAAAATAGTTAGGCAACTATTCCAACTTCAATCTTTACGACGTTAGCCATATATTTATACAGATATCACATATAGAATGTAGAGATAGCATGAAATGTTATTTTTTCTTTAAATTTTGTCGTTAAAAATGAATCACCTTACACGATGACAAATGATTAAAATTAGGTGAGCTTGTTCAGATAAAATTAATACCAATTTTGTCTTAAATTTATCATAAATGACTACATCGTTTTGAAGGTTCTTTAAATACAAATCTGTGTTCGACATCAAAGTTTTAAAAATGAAAAGAACTTATCTCATAAAAGCAAGTAAAGTATCAAATGTTACAAAAAGGGCTAACGTACGAAAGCCATATTATGCCGCAGCGGTAATGCGATAGACAAACATAAATAATGATCCGAAAGCCGAGACCCTCGGGAACCCTGAAAAGTTGAGAGGATTAAGGGAAAGGATCCCTTGTGTTATTCCAGGAAGCTGGCTTTATTCTTTCCAACCCTCCGAGTACAACAGGACATCGAGGAAAGTTAATAAGCTTTCGGCGGATACGTCTGGAAGCTGGCGGCCCGCGACCGACTTTTTAATTGTGTTACGCAGCGGCACGTACGCTAAAAGATTAAAATATTTCTAACTTTAATCTGACCCTTTTTTTTTCCTGCGTCACATAACGAATTCCCGGATAGGAACGTGACTGTCGGATGGCACGTGTTAATTAAACTTTAATACTTCGTATCCATTGGCGTAGTTGGTTTTTTACACTGGTTACAATAATAATAAAAAAAACACATGCATTAAATTTAACATAAGTAATCATTTTTTGTTCATCCAACTGAAGATATTAAGTGTTAACAAATTGTCACTACTCGAAATGACAAAACTGTCAGAAAAATACTTTTCGGAAACAATGAATTTGTATAAAAAATTATCAACGCGACGAAATTAACAAGCTTGTACTGAGGGCGTCGTGAAAAAACATTACAAAAGTTTTACAAATACGTACGCCTCACATCGTCGAATATGAAACGAACTGTACTCAAACGTGTAGAATTATTTATAAATGCCATGTGGCATCCAAAAGAATACAAGCTACTGAAATAATTCCAGGCGTTTGTAGTCGTTGAATTATTCAACATTACATAAAATTTGCGCGTGACCATAGCGGTGTATGTATCGACATCAATTTAAATCACGACATCAATATATATATATATATATATAAATTATATATATATAAATATATAAACTGAATACAAAGTATGGATATGTATTATCAATGCTTTATACTATATGGAGAATCCATTCCACACAATTGACATTGCTTTTTTGACGTGACAACGTCTTATAAATTGGTTTGCCGGGTGACACTTCAAGAAACTGCGTTACGCTCCGCTCACGTTATGCGCTCACAATGAGAGCGAGTGAGAGGCACGCGTCCCTTCCACTCGGGCATGGTTAGCCCGCCTAAGAGCGAGAGAGACAGACATAAAAAGTGAAAGGCACGCGTCCCTTCCACTCAGATAGGAACAAGTTAAGTTGTAGTAAACGCTGTTTCATTGTACGCAAATGTATTGCAAGTTATTGTATGTATATTTATACGTATGTATGTGTAAAGGTAAAAATAAAATTTTGTTAATATGAAATTCAGTGCGAGATTCTTTGTATAAATTAATGTTTTAAATATAATTCTTTGTATAAATAAATGTTTTAAATTGTTACTATTATTTCATCCTTCTTCCTACTATACGAATGAATATTCACATTAAAATGATTTTACCACTCAAAGTCGTTGTCACGTAAAACTTTCGCCCGTATACCGACTTTACAGGCAACCAATTTTTGAGTCCCTTAGTCCCTTTCGGTCATTTTCGATACAATTTGTGTCAAATTGTCTATTTTTTTATTTTATCGCGTACATTAGTAATTTATCTATTTTAATAGTTAGTATTTTGTCGCACTTAGGCGTATAGTTACTGTATTATTTGAATATAAAAGTAGGTATATCTGGAATTAAGCCTTTTTTGAACAAAGTACAGAAAAATTTTCGCTGTGCGTTACAGTAAAAGTTAGACTCATATTCACGTCAGAATGTATTAATGTGTTTGTGTTTCGTGGTATATCAGGCGGAGAAAAAGTACAGCTAAATATAAAAACTATCGAACTATGTACAATACATGTTATTTTTAACAAAATTACCAAAAAGAGCGATCATTAAAAAAAAAAAAAAGCAACAATATTGGAAGAATAAAATGAGGTGAATGAAATTTTTGTTACATTATTGTTTCATTACAAATATGACATATTACTTAAATGACCAATGAATTACATCGTTTCATTATAAATGTGTATTTAATAGAATTATTAATTTGTGGTAAGTTTCATTCATTAGGCGAGTAAAATAAAAATCTTCAATCGAATAAAATTACCATGACATATAAATTTGACGCGTAAAAAATAACTTATTATATAATAACAAGCTATTTTTAACGTGTCACGTTCATTTAATAGGTACAATCAAAGAAGTGTCAATTTTACTGTGTAGAAACTATTGATGAGAATACGATGCTTTATAGTTTCTATGAATTTTTCGAGTAATATGTATTTGATTACTCACAGACACTTAAATTTTGTTTTAGGACATTTAGGTGTCTATAACAATATACCGAGGGAATGTAAGTATATCGGCGTTTACAGTCAACAGAAGATTTGAATATTATATGTACCCTAAGCTTCTTAAAAAAGCTAGACGATCGGAGTCCAAATGATCTATAATGATGTTCACCGTTCAAATTCTATTTTCCTGCGCAGGCGTACGACCGGCGAGTTTGAAAAACATTGCGCGAGTTACGAACCGACGCCGGTTACGTTTGACAAAACACAATTATGGCCGAATGAAAATGGCTAAGAAAGTTTCTCGTTGTCTATTCTAGTGTGATTAAAAGAAAGGCTTTGTTTTTCTGGTAATGTAAAAAACGTGCCCGGAACACGGTCGACACGTTAACGAATTCAGGTAACGTTGACGAGTCAACATAAGCTAAGAGTTCCTCTGAAGCTGAGCATTTATTTAGTCCACGGCGTTACGAGTGACAAGAGTTTTAGTTCTTTTCGGGTTTTTAAATATTTGCCTGCACCTGAAGATCTTGCGTGCCGATAATCATAATTAGGTTCGTTAGAATGGCATTAGTCACTTTTATTTCTTTGTATTTTACTTTAAGCTTTCGTACCATTAGAAAACCGACAGCTTGGTATATATTTATAATTAAAAAAATGTGTTTTTTATTCAGTTTGGAATCATTAGCGTAAGCCCGACTCACTTGGCCAGATATCATTATTTATTGTTTTATTTTAAAGTAGAAACAGAAAATAAGGTTTTTCGAAAAACATGTTTTTGTATGAGACAGACAGTAATTTTATAATTTTTACGTTTTAGGATATCCGCCGTCGAATATACATATTTAGAAAATTTTAACTATTTGCAGTTTGGAGACGAAACTCTTTGATAGTGGAGAACATATTGGACGGACAGATTGCGTAGCCTTAGTAATGGCGTTCCCTTAACACACTACAGGCACAAAACCTTAAAATGGAAGCCTTATAAATCACTTCAGTTTCTTCAGTTTGTCAGCTTGTAATGGAAGTTATCTGGAAAACTACATATTATAGAAATTTTTAAATTTGAAATCAAGTTGGGAAGGCGTACATGCAAATACTTAGAAAAAAAAAAAAAAATACATCATAATGGAAGATCAGTTCAATATAAGAAGAGAAAATAATTAAATAATTTGTGTGAGGTATCATTGGAAAGCGTTCTAAGGATTTTAGAATTATTATTATTACTATGAGGTCAGTCGTCTTAATATTACAACTCAAAAGCTTGCTAAAAAGTATCATACCCCTTCCAATTAGCTAAATTTTTGCAGTTAAAATTTAAATTTTAAAATGGCTACTTGGTATTCAGCCATAGAATGTCGAAAAACTGTCTGTTTTGTCCATAGTCAAATTTAATAATATCTAATAGGCGTTCATTTAAGAAAATCTATATTTAGACTTGTATTGGATTAATTATTATGAAATAAATATTATTACAGAACCCCTATAGTATTAGTCCGATTCGCTCTTGGAGGTTCATTAATATATATGCTCTTACTCCACTCACTTTTCGAAATTGAGAGGACCATATTTTATGGACAATTAAAAACTAGAAGGCTCTGTAAATGCCAAAAAATCTCTCCTTTCGAGTGGATTCGTTACATTCTAAAAGTAGTAGGCATAAACCTTACCGTTTTAATAAAAAAGGTTTTATTTTTAAGGAAAAAATCAAACGCTATTTTCGTAAGCGTTAAGTTAGCATGTACGATATATCACTAAAGGATAAAGTGTAAGCGAGCTCATTGAAAACTCCGTATTATACAAACTCGTACAGTGCTAACATTTAAGGCTATAAACTCAATTAGGTTTTAATACGACACAAGCTTCATACGTCCCGTACCTGCATACGGCCGCGGGCGAAACAAAACAACCCCCAGCGTATCCACATTCACGTACGGCCGTAACGAGGGTCGTTGTGGCTGAGATTTGGCTGTTTAATCACCGACGATCCGGCCCCCGGTCTAGTGCGCCGCGTCAGAATAAAACGGAATCTGCCCGGGCTAGCGACGTAACCTTGCAATAACCTAACACCGACAAATCGTTGAATATCGCCATCGCGATTGCGAAACGACAGAAATTTGCCTAGAACGAGTAAAGGAAAGCACTAAAGATGAGTTTCGTGGTCGATGTATTATTGGAAATAAATCGATACACGGCGGTCCGGCCGGGCCGTTTTCTAGCGGGTTTATTTTTTTTGGGGCCGACACGACGTGCGCTACAAGGCCAGCGGCACCTGTCGTGTCAATCACGCGCGCGGTGCAGACAAATCGATCTAAGGAAGTCACAGCCGATTTTCGCTGCCCGGTGTGATGACAGTGGAGAGTGGAAGGAATAGATTTTTCTATTTTTGACGGCTTTTAGTAAATCCAGTCCCGTGCGATGTATCGGTGTGCCTTGGCAATATACAGTATGATAAAACTATAATAGAAACGTGTTTGCACCTTGCGCATTGAAGATGTGTACAAAAAAAAAAGAGTTGCGTTATGCCGTGCAGGTGACTCTAATTTGAAATCACCGATTTTTAAGCTAACTTTTCATTTTTTTTCATTTGTTCGTATAATAAGTAAAAATTATCGGGCCAATTTCGATGAATCTTTATGTATTTTGAAAGCTTGCACAAGCCTTAAAAATGAGCTTATACTTTTTTACGCCAGTTATAACAATAAACAGCATTTTTTATAAATAAAAATAACCAATATAAGGCGGCTTCCACTTCAATTATTTTAGTGCATTCATACAAACAGACATATCGTTATAAACACATACTCAAGGGTGCTAATATATGCAGTATATTGAAGAAAATGAGATGATATTATATTTTTTCACAAACAACTAAAATCTATGCAAAAGAAAACGTGAGCAAAATTTGTAATATTAAATAGCAAAATGCTTGCAGTTTTTTTAACTGGTAGATAAAAGCTATTGATCCATGGGAATAACGGCGACAGAAATTGAAGTGACGACGGGAGTACAAGCTATAATTATGGAAAAATGAGTACTATGTATGGAACCGCATTGGCAAAGCAGATTATATCGCAATATTTTTAATTCTACGGCGATGAGAATGTTTTTTTTTCAATTTTTAAAATCATGAACTCTTTTTCGAAACTGCAATCATGTAATAAATCTTCCATCATTTGTTTCCTCAGAGTTACAGTCTATGTTGAAAGAACTACAATTAGTTTATATGTCTATACATTATTCAACTACTTGAAAAACAGAATCTTTAATTATTCGTGCAATCGCTCTACGATGCGAGACGATAATAAATTCAACGGACAAAGATTTCTCGTATTGCTCTCTGTCGTTAAGCACTCTTGTCCACCTCCAACAGAGCCATGTTTGTTTCGGAATCGTTGCATGTTTAGATTCAGTTTTATTTTGTTTTTGAACTTTCAACGCAACTTCAATTTGAAAAGAAATTGATCCAATGAATAAAAACAACTTCATGCCGTTTTGCGGAAAAATATCTTTTAGAAAAAAAATTGCTATAGATTTGGTCTTTGCTTTTGGCTTTAAATGTTTATTTGGGTGTTATGAAAAAATTGAGTTTTACTAATGATATAAAATATTTAACTTTGAAGTATTCTTTCAGGTTAGAATAAAATAAGCATTTTATAGCTTAAGATCTAGGTATAAAGTTCCCCATGGGTCTTTAAGCTCAAGTAGCTAAAAAATAAAATGCTGTAAATCTGTGGGTTTTTGGTACCGCTAAGAAACTTTTTGATAATAGTTTTTTCTTTTCTTCCATGTTAACCAGATTCTTTTTTTATTAAGTTATAAATTTACCTATTTTTTATTCGACGTGAGAAAACAGTTGATAACCTAGGAACTATGTTGTAGTGTTGTGAGCCAATGCCTAATAAGCTTTAGATGTAGATGGTATTTTACTGTGTTCCGGTTGGTGCATCAATTTGTACATGTGTTTCTGCATATGAGCGTGCGTGTGTGCGTGGGCGCATATATTTTGTGGCGCCATTGTTCTGATGCCGCACTAATGATATACCACTACCAACACCAGGGGTCCAACTCGCGTTATTCGCTGACGGTACCGTAGTATATACATGCGCAATGAAACCGAAAAAAGTATATACCTTCACCTCCAGAGGACCATCAATGAACTGGCTCGATGGTACCAAATCTGGAGGATAGATCCTGACAAGTCAGCAGGCATTTCTTTTAAACACAGCAATGGTAGGAGCGTAAGTACTGTCGCTTACAACACCTCTCTTTCTTCGCATTTATAATGCGTCCATTTCGTGGCAATTTATTTCCAAATATCTAGACATCGCGCTTGATAGGAACCTCTATTTTCGAGATCATATCAACTTGTCTGGAAAACGGCAATTTTCTACCAAGCACATCTCAATGATTTGGGTAGAGGAAGTTTGCTTTTCCTACCTAGCGTGTAGGAAAAGCAAACTTCCTCTACCCAATAAACGTACTCTATACAAAATGTGTATACGAACGTTGATGACATACGCGTCTCCTGTCTTCACTCACGCCCGCCCCGACTACACTACATAAACTTCAAGTCCTACAGAATAAATAATGCAGGTCAGTCATAAACGCACACTGGTGTGTTAGGAACTCAGTCCTTTATAGGGACGTAGATCACTAATATCTGAATATGTGAAGGGCGCATCCGAGCATTTCTTCTTTATCGCGGCGTTCCATCCCGACCGGCTTCTTTCCGCAGCAACCTCTTACGAGGCGTCGCCTTTTCACCATTTCGTTCTTAGACCACGGAATAGTCTCACAGATCCACCTGACGCTTTCACAACCGAGGTCGAAAGACTCATCAAAGCCAATAAACAGGAAGAAAATTTAGTAATCAATAGCATTAGGTCCCTTTAGCCATTAAGACCTAGTCAAATAGGTCTCATAAAGTTCCAGGTCGCTCTCGCAAATGGATGCGCAAATGGGCTGAATCTGTGTTGGTGTTCCTGTGACTTCTTGTACCGAGGGGTTTTCATTGAGGAAACTCCCACAGAGTAAGTCACGCGCTGTCAGCACCCTCGAGTGTTGAAAAAAAACTCTTATTGTCCATAAATCGTGTTATAATATATAACTGGCTCCGTGAAACCTAAGGCCTAATCAACAAAAAATTGGTGTCTGAAATGCTTTTCTGTATAAGACGAAACACGTAAACGAGATCTGTTATACACTAAAATACGCGTACTTTTTTGCCGAAATTATTTCGTATGGAAAATTAATAGAATTAATTTCTAAAGTCAAATAGAACTAGAAATTTCTGTTACGTAACACTATAGCCTGGGTGTACTAGCTGTATTAACACATGTCAGTAGACGGTGATATAATATGTGAGATTTCACTCACATGATACCTTTTATTTTGTTGGCAACAAATAGCACTAAACGGACATTATGCGAAATAAAAATAAATTGTTCGTATGTATTTCAATCCCTTTAGAATATATACAATTCGCTAGGTTCTTCACAACTTACGAATTGAGTACATTGTAATAATCATTTTAAATAAAAAAAATAACTATATATTTTCGCTGGCTAAATACTTCATGTCTATTTCAGTTCTATATCTATTTGATCTATGGACTGATGTTTGAGAATCATGTTAAAATTGATATATGGAAACGCAAAAGTACATTGAAATGTATTAACATCTAGTCTTCTTAAATTCCTTAGACATATAATTTGGAAACTTGTGTTACGGTTTCACTAATATAGCTTTAATACTTCTAGTTCGCAAAACTTTACATTTTTATATATATGTAAACATAGATAAGTGTATTACATACGAGAGAATTCCGTTGTACCTGTACGCACTAAAATGCTTTCTTTATCGTCGACAGGCCTAGAAATAATGTAATACTCAAGGAAGGTATATATATATATATATATATATATGGTGACCTATTTTTGCTTTTCGAGTACATGAGCTTTGTGAAAAAAATGGCCATGTGTTCCGACACGCGAATTACGCGCGGACGCCACTCAAAGCCCCGCCGGACAGGTGGGTATTAGCGT
>BGZK01003744.1:0-20182 GCA_005406025.1 Eumeta japonica
TGAAAATTTCCAAATGAATGTAGCAACCTATATTGCACGACCTATAATGCGAAGCATTAAGAGTGCTCTACGAACGAATAATTTTTCCTCAATTTCGTAACTTTTTCATCAATAACACGATTAATAATTCATGTAATTTTATTAACCTGTGCACTATTTGATAGATAAAATGAAGATTAAATTTATCACTGGTTCAAATCGATTTAACATAATACAATTAGAAAAACTATCAAAATAGTCAAAAGAAATTTCTGTCAATCAACACTTTTTCGTTCCGGACACGATAGCGAGCGTAAAAATTCACTAATTTGATCCATTTTTTTTAATAGCTTGAGATCCACTGTCCGGAGATTGGTATTGAAAATGGTTAACTTGATTTGTGTCGTTTAATAGTTATTAACAAAAACGAATGAACATTATGAGTCGTGCACTTTGGATTTTCAAATATCTTAATTATTTTAAAGTATAAACAAATACTATAAGTACAAAAAATTAATAAATTAAGTTTCGATTTGAAAGCGGATTATAACAAGGTATTTATACTGTATATTAATAACATATAATAACAACAAACAGATTGATGTCAATAAAATTGTTAAATAAACTCGATCGTTTGTTTTATATTCATATTGAACCCTAAAATGTAATGAATGCCAATAACGTTGTCACAGGCAACGCCCGCCCGTTTCGTTGCTATAGGAATGTTATTTATTTTGCAACCATTTACAAAAGAGGTTCTCGCCACGTTATGTAACAGAAAATACGACGATATATAGGGAAAGTCTTTGTTCTTTGTTTTGTTATATATGCGCTTATTTTATTTTTTCTGTCTTATATATGTAGATATCATTCGATGTATATACATATATTGAAGAAACAAAGAACATATACGTATTGATTTTTGGTGCATTGTTCTTTGTTCTCAAAAGAACATATCTAAAATCATTACACTTAATGTATATTTTTATACATACATTGAAAACAAGGTACATGCGTCAAACAATGATTTTCGGTGCATTGTTCTTTGTTCTTAAATAACATATCTATTACATAATAACTTATAAATATTTTTATATACATACATCGAAAAAAAAGAATATACGTCAAATTTGTGGTGCATTGTTCTGTTCCTAAAAATAAAATATCTAAAATCATTACATAATATTTTATGTATATTTTATATACATAGTACTTTCATAGTGATTTTCGTATGTAATAAGACGACATATATTGTAATTGTTGGACAATCGTGCAATGCTAATGAAACTAATTTCTTGCGCGCTAATGAAACTCTGAAAATTATTTGATGTTAATAGAATCAATTAAACTACAGTTTTTATTTTAATTTCTTGTTATATATTACTAACTAGTTGTCCCCGCCCTTCGCGTGGTAAATATGCCTGCAGGCACAAAATAATGGTTTACTGTTTTCAGCTGCATAAAATTTATTAAGAGCGAACTACGAAATTCCACCCGCAAAGGAAGTTACGGGGGCGATAAAAAATTTCATATTTTTTAAACTATACCTCTTATAGGTATTAAGACTTTGCCAGAATATTCTTTTTATTTAATTGAGAGAGAGGCAAATTGTTTACATCTTCGACCTCAGATTCAAGATATTTATCAAGATTGTTTGATGGGTTGGTATTATCACTATTTATGGGTTCAAATAATGGAACTAAAGCATTATAATGACATTATTATAGTTTCCAGTAAAACTGAGTCTTTTAATTCCATCTAATTCTTCGCCAAACGTAGCCGTTAGACAGCCATCTTGATATACTTAAAACTGATAAGGAAACAATTCTGCCGCCGCTTTAACTTCACAAAGAAATCCTTGTATATTGGCTTTGACATGTCATCAAAATACAAACGCTTAGTACCGTAAGGTTTGCAGACGCTTGCTGAGTAAAACATTTGAACCTCGACCTTGTTGGTTGCATGATGAACGATCTGATTTCTAATGTGAGCACTTTTTGATATAGTGCCATACAATAAATACGATATCGAATAAAAAGCATGCCCATCTGGGAATATATTTTTTAGGGGATGTTGGGGGTCTATTGAATTAATCCGTCTCTTAAGGTTACGCTTGAAAAGGTGATCCCAATTCAATTTCCGTATTATTCACCAATGAAAACCTATAAGAAAAAGTATAAATTATCATGATTCATAATTTATTTATTAACTTTACACTAAAATTTTAAAAATTGGGAAGTCATTCATTTTCGATCTCGAAGTTTAGCGGTCCTATGAAGCTATTCTGATCTATCCTATTTACGCGATGATGATGTGTGTGTGTGTGTGTGGGAGGTGGGTGTAATAACTTTTAAACCAGCTGAATCGGTCGATTACAAAAACTAATTTGCTCTTAGCCTCAAAAACTTGATGATACCCGCAAGCGCGTATATTTGACAGTAACTTCTGCTGTGTTTTAAATTTTAGCACCCCGCACCGCCCTGAGATTTGCGTATTTGTTGTGGTAAATTCGAACACGCCAGAAAAAATATTCTGGCCAAGTTTCAAAGTTGTAGGAGCTATAGATTGGGAGATACAATTTTTAAAATTTTGAACCCCCACTCAGCCATCTGGGGGTGGAATGTTATAAAATTCTCTCTTTGTGAAATCTAACATGCCAATAAAAAATATTTTGGCCAAGTTTCACAGTTATAGCCGCTATAGATTGAAGACACAAATTTTCGAATTTTTGACTCCCCCACAGCCCTCTGAGTGGATGGTCATGGAATTCGTTATTTAGTAAATTCAAGCATGCTAAAAGAATATTCTGGCCAAGTTTTATACCTATAAGAACGATAACTTAAAATGTTATTTTTTTAATTTACGCCCCGCAACCCCCATTGCGGAGGAATTTCGTAAATCGGTTCTTAGCTGACCTTTACTCGCCAAAAGGAATATTCCTACCAAATTTTAAGTCTCTAGGTCTTATAGTTCCTGAGATATCGTTGAGGAGTCAATATATGGGTGGAAATCTCTTATATATATATATATATATATATATAGATTAATTGTTTTAAACTATTATTTAAATTTTTGTACCTTTCAGTTATTCAGAGACAATGATGCACCTGTTAAAGGGGAGTATCGGGCTGGAAATTCTAGCTATGCCGGTGCTGTATCCAAGACGGGTATCATTTTGGTATCATCGGGATAGCGGTCATCGGCGTAGTAGCACATGTGCATACTTGCTAGTGAGGTTTCAACGCTAAGCGTAAAGTGTAACTAGAAATTATATAAACTACGTATGAATATGGCCATTATTCATATTGTAGATATTGCGCGATTCATGAAAACTTTCCTTATCGCATGCATATTAGGTAATAAATGCTTTGAGTACGTGGCAGCATTCCACCCGGTTGTAAAGAGCGTAGTAGTTTTTTTTCTATTGTATGCATTTCCTCTGTCTAGACTGGTCGTGTCTGGAATGCCAAAGACTTGAAAGACCTCGATAGTAAGGTCTTTCGTCGGTTCGTGCAGACATCCCACAACAAACGATAGGACACGTCGATAGCGAACAAACACTGCGACTGATCTTAGAGAACCTGTTCAAATAATTTTGGTGAAATGAATAAACCTTCTCTATGCATGGAATGAAAACGCAATCGAGATATTTAGAATTTTTTGTTAGTTTTATCCGAGACATGTCTTGTTTATGATTACAGAGGTTTCGAATATTTAAAAAAAAACTCTTTTTTAAAAATAAAATAAAAATCACACTAGTAAAACCATACAAGAACCAATGAAAACCCAAGATTAATCTATGCCTGCCGTAGACGGCTCATAGTAATATGACGGTTGCCGTCTAGTCTTCGACTGCTTATAGATGAATGTCTGTAGTCGATTTTTTCTAATTAAATGCAGCATTTTTTTTTCTTACCATTTCACTCATAACTTTTTTCTTTTCATTTTCATGTTACAAGCATGCACTATCTGAACCGTCTCAAAGAAATCAAAACAAAATGTCGCTATTGATGATAATTTTTCGCAGATAAACACAGTATCAGCTCTGTAAAGGTTAAGAAAGGTTACATGTCTATCCGGTTTCCGTGAGGGTAGCCCTAAAAATGGACCCGCATACCTCAAAGCCGGTCGGTAACAGTTTCGCATACTTTGTGGATGGCGTACTCTGTATTCTGGCAGATTGGCCTATGTTTGTGTGTACACCATTTTCTGCATCTAACGTGAAAAGGTTCAAAATATTTATATTCTTCTTAATAACATCATATTTTCACAATACAACTGATTTGCTAGAAATTAAGATGAACTTATGATACTTAGAAGGTATAATGTATTAATATATTCACGGAGTATCGTATATAGAATTTCATTTTAATACCTGCTTCTTTAATGTTAAAAAGTAATAATTATGTCACCAAAATCGAGATTGGTGGCTATAAAATATTTTTTACCAATTTATATTTCTATTCGATGATATCACAAGGCATGTAATAAACTCTGAGACAGATGTTGCGCGTTTGTTCTAGTGTTGAAATTTCTCAACAGTTTTCAATTAAATAAATATTTTCAATTAATATAGTTTAAACTTTATCTTTATTTTCAAAATAACATATCAAAAAATTTCTATCGTCGATTGCAAGTAGAAATTTCAGGGCGGAAACAAAGAGAAATTTAAAAATTAATGGATAATTGCTGTTTTGAAGTAATGAAAACCATTATTTGGAACGAAAAAGAACTTTTCCATCGCATAAGGACAAAAGTAGACAAAAGAATGAGTCCGGTTCAAAATAAATCAAGTAAAATGTTGAGCACCGACTATGAAAAGCGATGTTTCCAGCTTCACAACTTTCTAAATCAACTCAATCGCTTCAAATTTTTTTAAATATTGATTGAGTGGATGTCAAAAATGCAAAGCACTGAGAATAACCTAAGTTACAATAGCATAATATCACTAGAAAGAACACTAACACAAAGACCTAATATATTTTGTCTTTAATTAACCTATAAAGTTTTCGTTACAATTCATCGAATTCACGAACCAATATAGCCTGCGGTAGTATGGGTTCTAATTCTACCCTATCGCTTTTTATTACAGATAACTATTACATATTTAGAAATAACCTGTAGTTTTACTAATCTAATAGTTAATAACGTAAAGGGAAGGGACGGTTGTTTAAAACAAAATGTATACTTCATCTTTATGACCATTGAAGTAAATATTGTACGATATTAAAGGTGTTTCACTGAGACACAGCACTTTCAATTGATAGTTCATGCGATGTATTAAATAAAGTTTTGTGTAATCGGGTGTAAACAGAAAACATGTTCATTGAGAAAAGCTTCACCATCACTACTGTTTCCCTCTCTATTAGGTGTGTGGCTAAACTATCATTTCGAACACACACAACACAACACACACACACACACACACACACACATTACGATTTTGTGCGCGTGTTTTAACAGAGTAACTTATACGTTGGCTGCTTTCTTGCTGGATTGTGATTGGTTCGTAAATAATTTTTAAATACCAAGTAATTTTTCATTGAAAAATAATTCAAAGCTTCATTTCTGTAGATTTTCCCTTTGGTTATTTGGTAGTTGACTGGCTATATGTGTGAGGTTCATCAAGATCTAACATTATACCAAGATTTATATAAAAGTCTTTTTTAGGGCTTTTCATTATATTTCTGTAATCTAATCATCATCATAGACGAGGTATATCTTTGAATATACAATTAAGCTTCTTGTAGGCGCATAAATTAATAGATGTATCTATATAATAGGCTTAGTGATAATTTCGATTCGTCTGACATGGAACATTAAAATGGATAGTTACGAGATGTATTTGATAGTCAAAAAATGAGCGACTCGCCACACACTACCTTTCTTAGATATTTATAATGATTTTGTTATTGAAGATAAAAGCATTACTTAATAAATTAATATATTTTTTTTGCAATCATCTACGACCAAAAAATAATTTTATAAATTTCTAATGCTATGCTTGTGTCAAATTAAAGCTTAGGGTTTTTATGAAATGCTTAATATTGCAAATTATAAAAATAATTTGCAATAAAAAAAGTATTGCAAAAAAATTGCCTTTTGTATTCTATTATAAAAAAAAAAGATACTATAGATATTGCATCGTAACGTAAGAACGCACGTAAAATATAATGATTTTTACAGGTAACGGATTACTACGGATGGGTGTACTCGGTGCGAGCTCATATCATATTTTCGTTGCCTTTGTTTTCGTAATCAATCTAGTGAAAGACCTCAAAGTGTTGACGCCCTTCTCGACGGTGTCAAACATATTTACAGTTTTCGGCTTCACCCTTTTGTTTTTCTATATAATAGAGACCGACGTCGAAGTTTCTGAAGATCAGCTGTATTTAAAGGATATACAAGAAGTACCTGTTTTTGTTGGTATCACTTTATTTGCGCTTGAAGCGGTTGGAGTGGTGAGTAGGAAAAGTACGAGGTGTATGCCAAAAAGTACTAGATACTAAAATAATATTATATTTATTGTTTGTTGCTAATATATCTTTTTTAAATTTATTCACCTTGAGCATGTATTATGCATCTTTTCATGCGTTTACACTAGTTGAAAAATACCTCTGACCACTCTTTTTTAGATACGTCATACATTTCAAAGTCATAGGCATTTGCATCTTCCTCGCTCTCAAATCTCTTGACTTTATTTTTTTTCATTTTAAATTCCCATGGTGGTAAGTCGAAAGAATATGATAGGTGAGGTGGGATAGATACATTTTATTAAAGGCCTTGATGCCAAGGAGTGCCGGATTCGTGACTTCGTTCGCTTGTGACACCAAGCTGAAAATAATACTGGGGTACAAACTCATATATCGCTTAAACTGAACTATTCTTTGGTCTTTTAGCACCAGATCGGTAATATTACAGGACTTATAACAAAAACATGGCGACCGTTTCGTTTCTTTGATTTTTTTTTTGCTTCACGCGCGGCGACATTTTGTTGGAGTTTGTTCATTATCAAAGCACCATACGGTCGATTATATTATCGATTTATTTCAGGTCCGTAGTTGTATATTGTAGTAGTATAGCCATGTTTCATCATCGATAAGTAAAATATCGAATGTTTTCTCGCTTCCGTCGAATTGCTTTATCGGCACCAATCTACCCGACGGTCTTCCTGCTCATCGGTCAGTTTGAGCGGCACCCATTTCAAACAACGCTTACGTAAAGGAAGGTGATCGTGAATAATGATCTGTTTCGCCGCTGATCCAACACCCAGGCCTTTTCAAACTATGTATATGTAATTCTTCGCTTCTCACGGTTCAATTTTCCACCAGCTTGTACATTTTCTTGAGTGACTACCGTTTGTTGGTTGGACCTGTCTTCGCTCTTTTCTCTTTTAAACTCAGCCAACCACTTAAAAATTGTTGCTCGTGAACAAGCAGACTTATCAAAAGTAGAAACGAAAAATTCAAAATGTTCTTGGGTCTTTAAACCTTTTTATAATCATAGTAAATCATAGCGTGAAAATCACTATAGCAAATTATTGAATAGAGACTATTTAATTTTTTTGGCATACGCCATGTATGTTACATATATATAACAATAAAATATTATTTACTATCTGTTGGCTGCAACTTTGTCCGCTTTGATGACATAATTATAGGATTAAAATTAACACATGTTAAAAGTAATATTTCACATTTTCCATTTCATAATAAAGTCCAAAAGGGATTATTAACATAAATCATGGCTTATTTTATATGAAGACATTAAAATAATGATTTTAAAGAATAATGTTATCCCTATGAGACATTAGATTACATGATCGTGCCACAATTAATCAAATTATTTAAAGATAACTGCGGCGTGCATTTCATTTGAAGATAATATTGTTACCTTATTTTGTCGTCTAACTGGGTAAAAATATATGAATAACAAATAATTATGTAAAGCTTAATAACAATCCTATTTGATACGGGGAGTAATTATTCGATCAGGTAATAATACCAACGTGAACATCAGGCAAACATTTTGACAAAATCAGAGGCATAAATTAAAGGTAAAAATAAACCTCTGATTTTGTGCATTTTGACGGATGATTATCTCTACTTTTAAATACGCTAAGCATTGATTAAGGCCTTGATTATTGTGGTAGAAAAGAATCAACTCCAGCAATGTCTAACGATAATGTTAAAGTCTACTTGGAATCCTGAAGAAATATATGAATAAATAAATAAAGAATAAATAAATTTTAGGTAATCGAGCTCCCATATTATCGTTGGATCGTTGATTAAAAAACATCTAATCAACGATTCTTTTGATTTCTTGATTCCAATTTGTACTCATGTGGTATTTCAATTATTTAAAGTACGTTTTATTTAATGTTAAAGTATTAAACTTTATGATGTACAACGTTGTAGCTTATGCTAATATTTTTCTATATTTGCGGACTCTTAGATATTCATTCATTTCTAACTTGAAACATCGAGATATACATCATCAAGGCGCAAAAACAGAAATACAGCGCCGTATTAATAGCTTTATGTTTCACATTGCATGATAATTCTTCATATCTTATTTTTCTTTAAGGTTTTAGCGTTAGAATATAATATGGACGACCCGAAAAAGTTCCTTGGATTGTTTGGCCTCTTCAATAAAGGCATGGCCGTTATCTTGATAATGTATACCCTTATGGGGGTTTTAGGTTTTCTAAAATACGGCTATGACATAGAAGCCTCCATCACACTCAATTTGCCAAAAGGTGATAAGTAAGTACTGAAACAAAATATTATTTAGTTTGCTATATTATTTAGTGGTATTGAATACAAAAAAATATTTTTTTTATTATTAACGGCATAAATAGTGTAATGAAGATTAATATTTTTTCGGAACGGGGCCAGGTTCAGAATTGAAAGCGACACCGGCGGCCGTATTATATAAAAGTAATCGATTTCTAATTTCGCATGATTTTAAAATTATTTTAGTAATTTGTTAATATTTCGCAATGCTAATTGTCTTTCTATCAACAGTGTTTGTTGCCTTTATAATGAAATTACTCAATTATCAAAATGGAATTTAATCGCATATTTGATTTCAAAAACCGTTAGGGATCGCGATTTTGAAATTATTCGAAAATTACGCTCTCAAACCGAAAACTGGTCTATAGCGATTCTCAAGCGATTTACAATCGATTTTCCGTCATTCGTATTTCGTATAAAGTGAATATTTTTTCTTATTTATTGAAGTCGTTAGATGAAATAAAATCTTTGAACATTTGTCGAGGACCGATGACATTACAATAATATGGTATGATTGGGTGGATCTGATGATGGAGCTAGAAGGAAGGCACAGGAATTCCATAACGTAATAACATATCCTAGTCGTGTTTGAGCTTGTCAGAGTTGCCTTGAGATGTACTGTCGCCATGAGTGATTTTCAGGGTCTGATAACGAAGCCGGAAGGTAAGCACTAGCACTCCATACTAGAACAACGTAGCCTAGCCTTATTTGGGCTTAATAGAATTTTTTAAGTGCACTTTGGCCATAATTGGCTTTCAGGGTCTGATAATAGAGCCAGAAGGTAAACAAAAGAACTCAATAATGAAACACGTATACTAGCCGTGTTTGATCTTGTAGAAATTGTCTTAAAATGTACTTTGACTATGAACTATTTTCAAGGTCTGATGATGCAGCCGGAAGGTAGGCACTAGTACCCCATAATAGAACAGCGTATCTGAGCGGTGTTCGCGGTTGTTGAAATTGTCTTGGAATGCACTTTAATCGTGATTGGTTTCCAGGGTCTGATGATGGAGTTGGAAGGTAGACGCTAGTACTCCATAATGAAAAAATACTGCCTAGCCGTGTTTTAACTTCTTGATATGGTCGTGGAATACACTTTGTCATGATTGGCTTTCAGGGTCTGATAACGGAAATTTGGAAGTTCCATCATCAGCCCTGAAGCAATCGTGGTCAAAATACATTTCAGGGCAATTCCAACATGCCCAAATACCGTTAGGAAATATTGTTCCGTTATGATATGTTAATTCCGGTGCCAACCGTTGGGCTCCATCATCAGATCCTGAAAGCCAATTATGACCAAGTGCACTTAAAGTACGTTGTTCTATTATGGGTGCTAGTGCTTACCTTCCGGCTTCATCATCAAACTGAAAATCACTCATGGTGAGAGTACATCTCAAGACAACTCTAACAAGCTCAAACATAAATGTTATTCCTGCAAGTTCCCTGCCTTCTGACTCCATCATCAGATCAGTTCAATTACCCATATGTACAGTCATCGGTCCTCGATAAGTGTGCAAAGATTTAACTTAATCTAACGCTTTAGTCGCTCAAAATTCCGTACAAGAATAACATTTTTTTAATACCCAATAATTTCGACTCGCAAATCGATTTCGGAATCAAAATCGATTTCTACTTTTACGTAATAAGGCCCCGGGACGATCGGCATCTTTATTTTGCAGTGGCGCGACATACAAGAGGTAGGAATTCATTTTACGTCTACGCCGGCGGAGCCACGAGCAAAACTTAGTAATAATATAAGATCATGTGGATTTGTCGCTCATACATTGTAAATTAGATTGATTTTTATTACGAGGGGAAATTTATTTTATTTAAAATGTTAGATTTAAAAGCTTTTCTAATAAAAGGCGGTCCTTATGCGGTGGAGTTTACACAGAAAATCGTAAAAGCTGCAGGCTTATATGAGAAATTGGAATATGATTTCACCTGATAGTCTTGGGGTTAAGCATGGAAACTTTCTATATGAAAGAACGCATACACCTCGTACGGCCTACATTGCCGTTTTTGAAGTTATACTTCTTTAGGCGCGTTATGAAAAAATGATGAGAGTGAAATTTTAAGATTGTGTGACGCAAAATTAACAGATTGAAGCTGCCCGCTTAAAATGCGAATTTCGAATAATGAGAGAATTTATGTACATTTAATATAAGAAAATAAAAAATTATTTATTTAATTTTTAAAATTTAAACTGAACTTTGTCTTGACGAGTACTTTGATACTCTATGGTAATCAGCTGATGATGGAGCTAGAAGGTGGCCATGGAACTCCGTAATTAAACGACGCAACCCATCGAGTTTGGGCTTGTTTGATTCGTCTTGACGAGTACTTTGATACTATATGGTAATCAGCGTCTGATGATGGAGCTAGAAGGTGGCCATAGGAACTCCGTAATTAAACGACGCAAACCCCATCGAGTTTGGGCTCGTTTGATTCGTCTTGACGAGTACTTTGATACTATATGGTAATCAGCGTCTGATGATGGAGCTGAAGGTGTAGGAACTCCGTAATTACGACGCAACCCATCGAGTTTGGGCTCGTTTGATTTGTCTTGACGAGTACTTTGATACTATATGGTAATCAGCGTCTGATGATGGAGCTAGAAGGTGGCCATAGAACTCCGTAATTAAACGACGCAACCCCATCGAGTTTGGGCTCGTTTGATTCGTCTTGACGAGTACTTTGATACTATATGGTAATCAGCGTCTGATGATGGAGCTGAAGATGGCCAGGGACTCCGTAATTAAACGACGCAACCCCATCGAGTTTGGGCTCGTTTGATTCGTCTTGACGAGTACTTTGATACTATATGGTAATCAGCGTCTGATGATGGAGCTAGAAGGTGGCCATGGGAACTCCGTAATTAAACGACGCAACCCACATCGAGTTTGTTCGTTTGATTCGTCTTGACGAGTACTTTGATATTCTATGGTAATCAGCGTCTGATGATGGAGCTGGAAGGTGTATAGGAACTCCGTAATTAAACGACGCAACCCATCGAGTTTGGGCTCGTTTTTTAATGATGCCAAAGAAGTATAACTTCTCAAGCGCGTACTTATGTACACGCACCCAATTTTTTTTTTATCTAATTCACGTGAACACAACAGAGAATTTGCATATTTTGTTTTGAGAAATACATTGCAGATATTTTTTTTTAAATTGCTCTCGTTTCTTTTAAAGAGTTGAGAATTGAGTCTTTACTTTTGGTAGCCATATAAAAATTTATTTGCCTATGAATAATATTGTATTATGGGCGAATGGAAATATTTGAAGGCACTCAAAGATTCGTTCTTGCAAAGGAGTCGTACCGAAATAGAAAAAGGTTTATAAAAGGAAACCTTACAAAGCTCGAATTGCGCGACAGGCTTGTTACTCCGAAGCGGAGGTGAAGGTGGCTTTTATAAAGATTTTTATATGTTCAAAATACAGACGCATTTTCATTTCTTCGCATAATTTATTGAAGGCCAATGCTGCACGCTGGCAATGCTGCTTTCGCCACATAAACAAAACCAATGCTCTCAGCATGGGATATTTGTACAATAACATGTAGAAAGTACGAAAATTTAAAAGATCAATGCCAGTTGAGGGCTAAAGCTGATTGTTTTTAATTTTTCTTCACGCTCATCATTCAATACAAGATATGAACATTTACACAAAGACTAAAGTGTTCATCTTCATCAAAGTGCGATATCTTTTTACAATTTTGAAAATCTAAATGTCAAAAGCATTGCTTTATTTACTGTAGTAAAGATTGCGCATATTTTTTTGGCAAAATTGACGACTGAATTTGTGAAAATTGACTTGAACGATTCTTCTAAGCGTGACGACAACAGCATGGATATGAATCCTTCTTCTGCTCCTCATGACGTCATCGGCATCAACTCAGATGCAACTTGATGCAGGCAACAACCGACGAAAGCTAAATTCATCTTTGCCCTTCGCAATGTCGTCAATTGTTATAAGCAGGCTTGTACATTATGCAAGCTGCGGTTTATTTGTATCCAAAACAATAATACATAAATCGAAAATCGCAAAAATTTGACGTTTTCTACAACTTTGAGAAGGACGAGAACAAGTAAACTATATTTTTTTTTAATAAAGTAATAGGATTGACTGACATTAAGAACGTAGTACCAAGTTTTCTATTTTTTGGAAACATTAAAAGATTAAAATTGATTTTAGTTTAAGTCGGTCTTAAATAAAATAAAAACTGGGACTGGTTTTCGAATTATACGGTACCCAAAATGAATACTGTATCCATTAAAAGCAAAATATTTAGGATCATTATATATATTTTTATCATACTTCATGTATACTAAAAAAAGTCTAATGGTAGGTTTGAACAAAATAAAAAACGCAATTAATAATCGTGAAATTTAAGAGATTATTGTCATGTAATATAATACGTTATATGTCAAATCCTATATTTAATTGTAATTATGGTTAACCTTTTAGTGGAGACTCACAGTTAATAATATATTTTAAATACCTAGAAGCTTTGTCACAAATATACAATTTGTAGCTGAGTTTTGTAAATATGCTTTAAAAACGTAATTTCACTAGGTTAATTCATAAATAGAAATAGTTGGCGAAATTTTTTCAAATGTAAAAGACTTTCATACGTTACGCATTATGAGTTTGTGCAAAAGCAATATTTGTTTATTATATGTATTTATTTGTTCATTGGGCACAATTTTCTAGTGATAATTGGGTACCTTGTATGTTAGCCCAAAATTCCGAATGAAATACGACATTTAATAATTTATTTACTATATCATTGTTCACGTCCCTGTACGCAAGTGTGCATTGAGGGCCAAAGGTATCACGGCAGTCTGACATTGCCCTTTATACCTCGTCACAAGCAACATTTAAAACAAATGGTAGCTGACTTTCGGATCTGCATGATAAATACCTACGTATTACAAGTTTGTGCTGTTAGTCTCAACTGAGCGATCGTTCCTTGGGTTGTAAATGGTTTCATTAATTGTGCTAGGCTATCACTATTTTTTTTTCTATAAAAACCGGGTTAAATGAATGTTTGTGGGTATGTAATTATTTATTGAACACAGGCGACTTGTTTGTTGTTGGTATGATTACGACTATAATTTTGTGAATTATTTACAATGCAATTTACAATGGTTAATTGATCAGGATAAAATTATTTACATAACTTTATCTATCTACATAGATATGAGTATATCATAAAATAACACTTAATAATGTACTTCTCAAGACATTTAAAATACATTCATTACAAAATTGTTAAACGGATTTTGACGAACTATGGAAAAATTAGGTTAATATCAAGTAGAAAGCCATTTAGAGTAATTTTATATCGATTATACACTTTAATCCTTGGATTTCCAAACCACATTAAACTAAAGAACTGTAATGTAATGTAACACAGACGTAAATTACAGTACAGAAGGATAAAATATGATACATAATGTTATTCTCTGGATAAGTTGGATATAAGATGGAAAAATTAGACTGATTTTATGCATGTTCGAAGTTATGCATTTAAATTAATATATTGCATAGAATTCATACTAAATTCATGGGTAATCCATAAAATATATAAAACTTCATGGAATTCGTTTATAACAATGAATTCTGGTAGGATTCATTGATTTTAATGGAATATATTTTGATTGTATAGTGTTTGTTATACCGTAACGCGCATAATTTATATCGTCGTTTATTTAAATGAGTAATTTTGATATAATTTGGTTGAAACCTGCAAATAGGCACACAAAAACGTAGAGAATCATACAATCGTTTCTTAAAATTATTTTAAATGTGAACTAATATTTTACATTAATTATGTACATAAAATTTTTCGTAAGCTTCATGTATTTTATAGAAAAGTATTTCAATACAATTAATAGGGTCAAAAAGACATTGTCGATCGCAATATCTTCTTTATGTGCACCTTAAGCGGAAGCCTATAAGGGGAGCGATGTATAAGATGTGAAATGACGGCATTAAAGGGCCCATAACAAGGAAGGCAGGCAGCACCTTTAAGGTCTTAGAAGTTGTTAAAAGATAAAGAGGTAGAGTCCGTTTTCTTAGATTTATTTATCACAAACTCAATTTACAAAATTAAAGTTATAAGTTAATGATTTGAACGCACAAATACGATTACCACTTTATGATCACAAAATAGGCAGTGGAAGCAATAATACTCTCTTGAAGTTAACCCTCTGGACACTCAATTGCGTGTGGTTATAATACTCTGGATTCAGTGAAGTCTCTCGTAGCTGAAACCCAACTAGACTCTGAAAAGAAGCTGAAAAGTAAAAGGAAGACTTCTAGAATGTATTCAAGGGAACTTGCAAGTGCTAGACAAGTTGAACCCGTAAACCAAGCCTTGGGTACGGTGATTTTCTCAGGAGTGTACCACAAGGGAGCTTGCCCGCTACCTTGCAAGGTGAAAAGATAAACCAGGCCTTGAATACGGTGAGTTTCTCGTCTAGAAGTCACCAATAGCTGATTTGCTCAAGAAAAGATTGATACTGGCTCTAGGATGAGCCCCACAGGATGTAAACTCACTCACAGAATAGATTCTGGCTCGAGGAGGAGCCCCATAGGATGTAAACTCACTCACAAGAATAGATTCTGGCTCGAGGAGCCCACAGGATGTAAGCTCACTCACAGGAATAGATTCTGGCTCGAGGAGGAGCCCCTCAGATCTGTATTTCACTCACAGACATTTGTTTCACTTACAACTCAAATATTCACTTACTTAGATGCTTTACTCAATGATAAAAATAATTACTCTCACTTAGAATCACAATAAAGAACGTTATTGAATAATTTACTCAGCAATTGACAGTATAAAGCTTTTACTTTCACTTTATATCTCGATGTTTACTATAAGCGTTTGAAAAGATTGACTCAGCGCCGAGTGTGCCTGCTTATATACTTAACTGGCGGGATTCTCGAATCGTCACTCGAATGTTCTAGATATGATTTGAGAGTTTTCTATTTTGAAATTACTGGATTTTACGAATAAACTGAATAAAAATGTATGAAATTATTTTTAGAGTTATTTTCGCTTTCAGTTTTACTCAAATTCTATTTTAATTACTTAGATTTTAATTAAAAGACAATAAACTGAAGAATTACATTCCAGAAATGTCATTTGCTCGAATTTTTTAGGCGCAGGCGAAGAGTTACCTTTTCATGCTAATAGATGGCGCCACATATTTAGTTAATGTAAATTTTTTTTTTTTTTTTTTTACTTTAAACAGAAGTAAAAGTTCGATTTAATCAGAAATCAAATAATTCAATCACTCATCAACTCGTAAATACTTATCCCTATTACATATTTATTAAAATGTTTCCCCTATAAAACATTTTCTTAGTCGAATAGCACAAATACAGTTTTCCAAATATTAGTGCCAAAGTGGCTTTTTATAAATTTTGAATAAGAAAAGCTTCTTTTGACATTTTATAGCTATCATTATAAAATATATTATCTTTGTATAATTTTTCTAGGAAAGCTCAAACAGCGCAATTGTTGCTCGCCATGGCAATCATGTTGACAGCTCCTTTGCAAAACTTTGTCGCTTACAAATTTTTATGGTTGAAAATGAGGAAAAAAGTGAAAAAAGCCAATTTTATTATTTGGGATTATTGTCTTCGAATAGTTCTTGTTCTTATACCCTGTAAGTTCATCCTTTATTTTATTGCTAAACTCCAATCGGCGCACAACCGGTACTGAGCCAACACAAGTGGCTTATAATCCGAGCCCTTTGCATTAAAATAAGTATGTCGTGGAAGGGTATGCGCCAACAGTGAAGTGATGAAAACTTGACAGATTAATAAAGTAAATAACAGTTTCTTGAAATTAGGAAGCTTTTAATAAATTTGTACACCAAACGATATAACAACACTTGTTGTATATGCCAAGAAAATCGGTTCGGTTGATCATAATTAGGTAGTTTTAGGACATACTGGTAGCTTCTAATTTTAAACTATACGTGTTTTCTGTCCCGAATTCATCTGTATTGGTCTATTATCAAGCACTCAGAAGTAAATTCGTTTATAAAATTCTTTGAAAGTTTTTACTTTAGCTAGCAATTGTTCCTTATCAATTTCGTATCATGTAGAGAAAACTCAGGCTTTTTATCAGCCTAAACCAGGGTTCAACAATACAGCTTCTGGGCGACAACTGTAATTTTTTTTTAATTGCAACAGCAAGTACTAAAAAATCGCTTACAAGTCGCAATGCCATATATGCACCCTACATGCCAATATCTTTTAATGTTTTTATTCAAAGTTACGCGTCCTTCAGTATTTTCTAATTTCACATATAATACACATTTCATTTTCAGGGGAATGGCACTCGCCATACCAACCTTGGGTCCGTTCATATCATTATTTGGAGCATTTTGCTTATCATTATTGGCCGTGGTATTTCCAGGACTGTTGGACTTGTGTATTTGGTATCCAAATAATTATGGAACGCTACATTACAAACTTCTACGAGATTACGCCATTATAGTCGTCGGTTTGTTGTGTTTAGTTGCCGGGTGCTACACGAGTATTTTGGAGATTCTACACGATATGCACTGGATTTCATAAATATTTTGTTGATAAAAGAGAGCTATGTCCAATGTATTTTCAAATGTTTATTGCGTTCTTTTATAATAAAAACATTGATCCCAAAATTGTTATCGTTTTCTTTGATAATCAGCCTCTCTACTTTATTCGCTATATTTATCTACATCTAACTAGCTACATTCATATAATAAAATTGTAGATTTCCTTTGTCTACACATTAAAAAGTGTGTCAAAAAAAAATACTGAGAGACGTAAGGAATAAGAAATATAAAGTAAACAAACAATTTGAAATTCTCATCTGTGCGTCAGTTTCTTTGTTTGCACGAGCATAACGCAAAAGTCAGTCTTTAAATTTCAAATCTATTTGCTGAAAAATATATGTAGCATTATTCTGAGTAACATTTACTGTTCATTTTGCCAATATTTAACCAAAAAACAGATATTAATTTCTTAAATTTAGTTTAAAACCAAATAGCACCAGTCACCACGCACCTACGCGCGGTGTATGGGGACGTTGTGTCGCGAAGGGACAATGCATAAGATGAGTTGAACGAGCAACCCAAATGCGCTCAGACGCATGACGTTGCTTTTGCTTGTACCGCGCACATACATATTCACGTTATTTCGGATCTATGAGTGCATTCACATCACACTCTCCCATCACACAATATAAATTAAAATTCGATATCCCCATTATTCTTTTAAGAAATCTAAGAACCTCTCCATCTCCTTTAATTGAAATTTAACAAAATGACACTTTTAAGACAAAATTTGCGTTCCACGTCCTCCTTTTAACGATTGTTCGAGGAAAGGAAGACATGGAACGCAAAATTAATGTTAACGTTTTGACAGCCAAGTCTACATTCATAATAACATACTCTCAGAACTATCATAGTTTTTATATGAATGAGGCTAGTGGTGCGAAATAATAAAACAAATATTGTCGAAATAGTAAAGGCTCAAAACCGTATCACAGACGATACCTATGCCGCGTTTCTATTATCCAGTACTTCTTCACGCTATTTCCTATCGTTTTAACCAAATAAATAGCTCTCCTTCATTCTGGTGTATTTCAGACACCGAAATATTATATTCACCCCTAAAGCTGAAAATATTGAATTAAACTTTGAATTGGCATAACATGCCTTATGCTAATATATTGTCGTATAAGAAATATCAATATCAAAAGTTTTCGATATAAAACAAACGTCGTACATAGTTCACAAATTTTATTTTGAGACACATTTTTTGGGCGGATGAAATCATATTACAAATTTAGTAAAAATTAAAAAAACATATGGACAGAATTATTTGTTTTGATAAAATCTATAATTTTATTAATATGATTTTTGACAGTGATTATCACTATAATAGTACGATGATGTGAAACATGTATTAGTGGGCTTCGAAGACAACCGTGACAGCAAACGGCATGACGTTGTCCTGTGCCGTCCTGCCCTCTCTCCTGTCTCTACTGCCTTGTGTGCGCGAGCGCGTGTATCATATACGTCGTTACTTCTACCTGTGTCTTGTATTTATATACTGTATATTATATTTTTCTAATAAGAATAATGGTAAAAATGTATTTATCAACAGAACTCTATATTTTTAATTATTTTGCTCAATATTTAGTTATTATTTTTTTAAATTATAAATGCTTTAAATGATAGTCAATTCTCTTATCTGCCGTGTGCACCGTGACGCTCTTCTGTGATTTCTAAAAGCTGATATCAAAATAAACAATGTATTGAGAAAGCACAGAGCACCGACCTTATTATTATAACATTACATACAACTGCAAGGAATTTAATAAGAACTTGTGCAATATAAAAAACCTCCGCGGGCCAGTCGGGCGACATTCGCATAGCGGTTTGGTTGCAGGGTTCAACGCGAGCCGGATGTTTTTAACTCGTATGACTTTATCGGGCCACACATAGCCAAGTTCAGCCGACATTATTTCTATAGTATTAATTTTAAACGAATTTAATAGATATCTCACGGTTTTTTGGTAGCTAAATTGTTCCAACCAATATTCAATATAACTCATAAAATCAAAAGAAATACTCGAATATCATAACGATAAAAGGATACCGCCAACGATGAAGCGATAGACATCAAATCATCACACAATACTAAACGAAATGATATGACAATATAGTGCAACCTAATGTCACTTAGAATACCTACAAAATAATACATATTATTACTATTCACTCCAACTCGAATCCTATCTAACACTTATTACGGACTACCAGTACGACCCTATTCAATGTCACCATTGCCCTAATAGGTCATATTCAGCGTACACTAGATATATCATAATTATCTAACATAACAATCTTATATAATAATCGTCTAGCATATGCCAACGAGACGATATCACAACTTAGGACCAAACTCAAATCCTGTTACCGCGAATAGTACAACTATATTATAATCCTAACATAAAACTAATAATACACATATAATTATAATCATTACATTTCGTATCTTCAACAACCAAAACCGGACTTGCCAACTAGTATATGAATGGTATCTGGTGGTCATTCCCAGGGACGATTTCGGCCGTCGTAAGGCAACTCATAATTATATCTTCTTTTGAATTTACCTCGGGCCCTCGAAACTTTCATTTTAGAATTTTTTCGATAAACATTTACGACAGAGTGTCCAGCATCACACGATCTTTTTATTTGGTTTTTCTAAAAATTTAAGATTCTCACGGTACCGACATTTCGAGACAACAGAAACACATGTTTCGTTTAGGCAAGACCTCGACAATTTTGAACATAACGAAGAGAGAGGAAAAGGAAGCGTTAAAGTGACAC
>BGZK01003745.1:0-20167 GCA_005406025.1 Eumeta japonica
AACTTAATGGATTTTCACACAAGTGATCGTGTTTTCACCAGTTTCATAATTGATTAATAGGAAGATTTTTTAAACCATTTTGATGTTTTGGTTTCTATTACATTAAATAATTTTTAAAGCTGACAGAATCAATCTTCATTAAATGTATTTGAAAAGTTATCACTTTTGGGTATTAACGAGTGTACAGCGTATAAATGCTTACAAAGGCGAAAAAATTGCAATTGTTAATCACCTGCGTACGCAATCACGCACGAAACTCTGCCGTTGTGGTGCCTGCGTATGATGTAATGCGCAGGTTCAGCTCCCCGCCCTTCCTTCTTCTCCCCGTTCTTATTTCACGCTATTGCTACGCTTTTGCGACTAACTTCATAGTGGCGGTTTCGTGTGTCTCATTACTAGGTAACTTCTGAATCTTCATGAATTAAAAGATATAAAATAACTATTGTTATTGAACTCATAACCGTTTATAGCACATATTAATAACAGCCGATCGATTTTCTCGGTTTTTCTCGTAAAATTTGTCAACGATACTATTCTTTGTTTTGTAAAGTCAGATAAACAATTAATTAATAATTAAAATACGACAGTCGACAATATAATTTTAACACAATAAGATGTTTTTTTAAATTTTTTTTCTTAATACTCTCTCTTATGGATGGTTTTCTATTTGTATGATAATAAGTGTGAGGCGTCCCACTTTGAAATTATCTAAATTATGTCTGACATTTTTTAGTTCTTTGGCATGCATTTTTTTTAAGGAGAATGAAGAAGAGTTTTAGTTAAATTAAAGTAATAAGCGAGGACGCATTGAGGCTTATCTTAATAATGTCAATTTAATAGTATAACTTTTATCAGACACATTTTCGTTGCCACTGTCGAGATAAATGGAGAGATATGAGGCGAGTGCAACCCTCAGCTCGGTATCAGCGTACCCGCTAAGCGGTCATGGAAGTTGTAAGCAGCGGGTAGGCGCAGAATAACCGTGGTCCTTCTTTAGCATAGTTATACTTACATGATTTTCCCGACGTGCCAACACAGATACAGTACATATATTGAAAGAATTCAACCCTAAATACGTGCAAAATAAAAATAATTATAATAACAGTATTATTGCATTTACTATTAGGCAATACGATCAGCGCAAAGAATAGACAATTCACGAGGGCTCGATCAAAGGGGAATAATTAATTTTAAGTCAGCACCGGTGAGTCCACACAGCGCCTTAGCACACACAGAGGCAGCGCGACAAACGGCGGGACTACGACGCTCGCCCGATATAGTTAGGAGTTCACGAACTTGGACACCGCCCCTGGGAAAACTATGAATGTTCGACCGAAAATTGTTCGCCTCTATCATACACTATTGCACAATAGATAACAATGAGATCGTGGAGTTAGTGGAGTTAAACAAACGACCTTTTAGAGCACTAAAGGCCTATTTATATATATATATATATATATATACACATTGTAGCTCGGAACCGCTCGTGAGCTTTGAGGATACCCAGGATTCCAATTCTTCAATCAAAGGTAAGGGGAATATAATTATATGCATCTGATCAGCTCTTCAATATCCCTGCTCATTAATTTCCTGTATACTCAATCTATGGCATTAATATTTAACAATCCACTTTCTATCGCTATCGAGGCTTTTGCGCTTGGGCGTGAGCTCTCGTCGACTCTGTTTCCCTATTCCTTCTGCTTTATCGCTGTCTCGGCTTCTTATGTTCTATATGCGATTTTAATGTAAGCTCAAATGGAACCCGATCATTCGCAAGACTCAGCACGGATGTCTCACACGCCATCCACACCTAGCTCAGCTACTACAATATATATATATATATATATATATATATATATATATATATATATATATATATATATATATATATATATCAAAGAAAAAAAATAGTTCTCATCATATACGCTGTATACACATATTTGTTAAGACATTTATAATAATCATTACAATTTTAAGATTTTATTTTCCTCAATTTTAACGCTCCAATCTAAAAGTGCGAGTAAAGCAAAAATTCTAATTCAATGTTGTTAAACACAATTAAAAATACATAAATTATTTTAGTTCCTGCTAAAGACGTACAGAGAAAATAACGCACTAACTTATAGCCAGGACTCAATACTTTGTTATTAAGAAGAAGCTATAAATTAGATTAAAACTTATGTAAAAGTCTTTCCGAACGTTATCAATTGCGTTTTTGTTTTCATAAGCATGATTTTGATTTGATAAGCACGCTGTAAATTTTATGACAACTTGGCCTGGTGCACTCCCTGTGTGCTTTGATTTTAGCCAAAAGAAAAATTGTATTGATTAAAACTCTTGTGATCTCAAATAACGATATTTGCGTTGCTACGTGATTATGAATCTACTTTTGTACATCTAATAGCTAAAAAAAAAATTTTTTTCTATACTTATCAAAATAGGCAAATGAAAAACTTTCATATCTTAAACGCGGAAAATCGTAGCCGAACAGAACAAAACACAAAATAGCGGAAAATAGCGAATCAAACTTTTTGGTTCAGCACAAATTCTTTTTACAGTAAACGATTCCGGTTCAGTTTTATTTAGGGCCGAAACTCGCGAGGAGACCGAGTTCTTCTTCCATTTCGGCGAGAGACGAAATAGCTGGCCGGGCGCCAGCTATCGCTGCGACTAGTTTATTTCGAGCGTAAAACTTAAAGTATGCATAGTTAAGTTAATATTTCTCTTTGGCCGTTTAATTCGTGGGAGCTTTACAAAGACATCTTAGAATTCATGGCGCAACGACTTCTCGGAATACACTTTTTTTTTTTGAGATGAACAAACTTTGATAAGAAAAAAAAACGTTGTTATAACGTCATTATAAAATTGTAATGAGGTCAAGTCTTTTGGTGATTTTTGAACGTGAAATATTAATGATGTGAAATTTTCCCTTTTGACATGAAACTTATTTCGAATATAATTTATTAATAAATTTTCATTTCTCTTCAATTTTATTATATATTTATCTTATATCTATGTGTAGGTACTTTTGTATATGTGTGTCTAAGAGAAATACCACTGACTGACTGACTGACTGACTCATCACGAGATCTCCGAAGCTATAGGTCCGATTGACTTGAACTTTGGCATACTTACTCTTATTGGGACGAAGAAGCTCATTAAGAACGAATTTATAGAACGAATATTAATTTGGAATAAAACGGACTACTGATAGCTGGGGCAAAAGATAATATATACATATTAGCTTTTGCCAGCTTTATTACATATATAAGGATATTTTTAAACCACCAATGAATAATTACCATAATTTTGTTGTTTTATTTAAGTTCTTCCAAACAAAATTATAAAACACGCACCCAATCTTTCTTCCACTTATTCCGGTTCCATGTTCTTTTTCACCATTCAAAGAAACACTTTTCGTACATCCCAATCTGAATACAAACGGTATTAGAGCGAAAATTTAAATGTACATGCATTTCGCACCGTAGGTGAAATGGTGTTATATAGCATGCAGAGCGCCGGTGCGCATAATTGACTGCGGGCGTCGGCGCGGCGCGGCCGTACAACTAACGTGGGTTAATACTGAAACTTTGAATGGTTTATGGCGCTGTCGCCTTGCTGGCTGAATGGAGGTTCAGGAGCTGAAAGAGAGAAGGGCGATAGGTGCAATCACCCCTCTGGCCGGTGACCGAAGCACTGTATTTCGATTAATTTTAAAATAAGGCGGTCCCTTCTTGTTTACAGGAATCGTTATTAACTTAATCACCCAGCCGATCTCATCATCGCCTCTTCCCTTCGCCGTTACTCTAAATCCTGTGTGTGTCCAACAAACTTTGATGAAGTTCGTCAGTCGACTAATGCGGTTACGTTCGAGCAGTAGTCAAGTACGGCTAAGGGCTGTCTAACCTCGTCGCATTTCGCACCATAAAGTGTGTATAATGGCTTTGGAATGAAACGTGCTTTGATCGATCGTCAATTCTGAAAAATTAATAGTACCATATTATAGTAGAAGGTAGTATGAATTTTGAAGTGAATGCGACTTCCAACAAGGTTGCGTTAAGTGTTTAACGCTACCATGGAAAGGGTATGGAAGCGCTAAACATTTAAAAACGTTCAACGTTCCTGGGGAGAGGGAATAGAAAGAGACAGGCGAGTGGATACGGGCACTCGAACGCATGAGCGTAGTATACCTGTTACAGGCCAGCGCGAGCGTTAGCAACGAGTAGCGTCCAATATTCCAACGCAAGAGGGAGAGAGAAGAGAGCGAGTCGGTAGGTTTCGTCTCGCAATTGTTTTCGCAATTGTAACGTGCGACAAAAGCGTAATTTTACCCTTTCTATTTTCATTTCCACATTACTGGTTCATAGCGCGGGAGACTCCACGCATTTTCACATAGATATTTATTTCGCGACAATTAAAAATATCTTTAGTCGATAAAGTCAGATTTTAAACGCTTTATAACGCGTTGAATACTTGCAGACCACAAATTATATTAGCTCCATGCATACTGCAATAGATGCCCTATAGTTCGCCTACAGGGTTGTCCCTCACGAGGGATTCGATCCTACGCCGTATTCGCTGTAAAAGTGCATTTGAAAAGGATACTTCGAAAATGACTCTTATAGCCTCTTCAGTGCAGATGTACCGTGAGTGGTCCGGATGGAAATATCGCTGCCATAAATTCTGTTGCGTGCCCATATCACTAACTCCTACGAAAATTGCGACGCAATCCTTCACATTGTATCGTAGGCATGAGAGCAATATGAGAGCAGCCCGGTCAACGTTTTCCCCGGCCTGCAAAAATAGCTCGCCAGATTTTCGCTTTGAATACTTAAACACGGGCCGTTTTCCGGCCCCGTAAGCAACCGTATCACGGTTTACTTCTTTAGGCAATAAATAAAACCTATTAAACTGCTAGAATTGGGTATGCAAAATAGACGGTCTTTCGCCGCTTGAATGACGAACGTGAAATAGCAGCTCAACGGTCAAGAGCGTTGCCAAGGAACCACAAAGCACTGGTTTCAAATCCTGAAAATGTGCGAATTAAGTTTCTAACTTAAATGAAATGATGCCACCTTCTCCGTGCCTCGAAGTGCACATTAAGATGTCAGTCCCGATCGTCGTCGTAACATTTGTGACTACGACCGTGAGCAGTTCCTGATACACTCCAGGTCTGCATGAGGGGCTTAGATTTCAGATTGAGAGGCTACGAGCCCTTCAAGAGATTGTGGTAAGGTATGTCTTAAAAGTGCCATCATTAAAACTCCAACACCACTAAAATGTACCATTTACCCAATGGTCTTTCGTCACGTTAGACTAAGAGACGAGCCTCAATAGGCAAAAATTACACACTATCAGCATATAGTAGTGATAGCCCAGCCGCGAGTATACTCTTCTGTTAAACAATGGCGAGTTCCAACTCCGTTTTGCTCAACCGGCCTCTCACTAACTCATGTTAATTATCATGCCTTAACGGTGAAGAAAATGTCAAGAAAATATGCTTGCTGACAACGTTGAGAGTTGCCAATATGCATTAAATCAGCCTGAAATTATAGTCTAAGACACGAAATAACGACAAATAACTGTTGAGATGGATGCCCTACTTCACGGGCAAAATAATAATTAGTGCTCTAAATATTAAGAACAACAAGGATTCTCTGCTAGTGCCGGGTGAAGACCACAATGCATATGGCGTACTACATCGTCAGACTGATCAAACAGAGATGCGAATTCAAAATATAGCCAGTTGGTCAAAAACTGTGAATTGAGCGAATTCTAGTCCACCACGCCCACAAAGGGTTTTGTACTATCACAAAATATATTTATTTATAATTCAAAAAAACTCTCTCAGTCTAGGAACTTTAGCTTGGGCCCGGTTCATACTTCACCAGTTTTTATTGTTTGTTGTTTTACTTTAGAGTATTTATTGTAAGCACATATTCAACGCTTGTATATGTGTTACAATTTTTACGACAGAGCAAATACAAAAAAAAAAGTTTAAAAAATGCGACTTAATACGTCTTTGGATAGGCGTTATAACAAACAGCGCATGTGTGAAAATTCCAATGGGTTACTTATTACCGTTTAAAAAATAGAGCATTTTAAAAGTAGAACGGACAGACTTGTAAACAGACGAACGATGTTGGTTTAACAATAGACTTCCAGACAAAATCCAGAAGGAAACTAGTCAACTGACATCGTATATAGAAGTGGCACAAACGTTGAAAGAATTCCAATGTGGAATTGTATATAGCGTGACCGTGACCGGAATTTCATTCGGCAGTAAAAGTAAATATGTTCCCGAGGTGCGAATATAAAAATCTTTCAGCTTTCTTCACAAACAATCTATTTAATAAAAGCCGTTTACGTCGACTTGATATCATGTAATATCCATAAGACATTAAGACAGTTACAACCCGACACTCCTGGGAGGTTACACGAAAAGTTACGCAACGCTCGGCGGAGTTTGTACGCGCCGCACGCCGCGGGACAAAAAGCCTTTCGGTACGGCCTCGCTCACGGCTCTATCTTATGAACTGCTCCAACCACCTCCGCGATATGAAATGGGAATTACTACTATCAAGAAAAACGGCAGTTCTATTTCTTGCTTCGAGGCTTTCGCGTTTATATTGTCTATCCGTGCGTCTGTGTCACGAAACTATATTAGTTTCGTTCTGTCGTCGTGCCCTTCGTGAGCTGCCGGTTCTGTGACGCGTATATCATAAACAATTTCTTGATGTGTCCCTCTTTACGCAATGGAGCGATCGGCCAACTTTTGTGTATTTTTTTATATTACTCCTTGACTCGTAACCGTTTTTGAGAAACGTTAACTGCTAACAAATAGATAAAAAATATATCTCTATGTCATAGCCAAGTATTTACTAGAAGAACTTTAAAAATATATTTTCGAAGTTTGAGCATTTTCCTTGGTGTGACTTTGTAAATACGCAATGTTGGAGCTATTTATATATATATATATATATCGTACTTATTTACATAAAAATATTAAGTGCGACCTCCGAACACACATATGTGACGATGTGACGAAAAAAATAGATTTAAAACGGTTTAGCATGTCACACCATCTCAAAAAGACCACTGACATCAACTTACTCTTTTATTGAAGTTACACTTCTTGCGGGACTATAAGAAGAGTTGATTTGTTGGTCTATTTTTGTCATGCGACAAGAAGTCGTGTGCGCCGATGTAACAGACCATGAAAGTTAGTACGGTCAGAAGTTATCTACAAGTGGTGCGCAATTGACTATGCTATTGTACAATAACAGGTCGTCGCTGACGTATGTAGTGTCGACTTTAGTGAGTAGTTCAACGCAATTAAGTGATCGATTCTGTATTGTAAACATAACAGATATTGAGTTATATATATGCGAATTTCTGAAGATCGATATTCCACATCATGCAAAATAATTCATGCCAAAGAAGTACAACCCCTTAAGTGCATTCATAAATGCCTACACTTTTTTAAACGCTTATCCTGTGTGTTCTGAAACTTCTATTGGGTAATAGCAATCTATTGTTGACAATGAGTGGCTGTTCTCAAGCGTATGAAACTTTTAAGTGCAATGAAGATGATTGGAAAGTATATAACTGTAGAAATTACGCTCAGCTAAATAATTAAAAGTGCAGAGTAATTTGTCAAGAAGAAATACTCGAGAATCACTATGTTTTTTTATATTTAAACGCATTTTAATTGGTTAGAATGTTCTAATTCGCAATAATTGCTTCATTATTTCGGACGTGACATACTTACGTCATAATTATTACGAAAAAATTGATTTGTTTTCATTTGAAGAAGATCGACACGTCTAGACAAAGGATATGTATAAGTTCGGGGAAATTTTTTTTTGTATTTTATAAGTAAAGGTTGCAGTAAAATCTCTTTAATTGTGCTGTTTGTATCTGGCTAGTTTTGATATCATTAAATAGATGACATTTAAAAAATATCTATACAAATATTATAAAGAGGAAAGGTTTGATTTTTTGTTTGTTTGTTTGTTTGTATGAATTGAATAGGCTCCGAAACTACTTGGCAGATTTGAAAAATTCTTTCACTGTTGGAAAGCTACATCATTCCTGAGTGACATAGGCTATATTTCATTTTCAAAAAATAGGCATCCTTACTAAAATTACGATAACGTAATCAATGTGTGAAAAAATATCAAAAACTACCTTACATCGCGTGCGCTGAAAACTATTGATGATAGAACAAAATGATATACTACATTTTTTTAGAACACACCATTATCTACAAAAAATCAGCGGCAGCATGTCTCTAACTATTACAGTCATGTCACAATAAGCGTTTTTTTATTGAAAAAAAGAAATTAAAATACCACCGCTACAAAAAGCTCTTTATTTGTACCTTGGTATTAACCCTTATCAAAATAAATGATGTATTATTTAAGACTGCTTCAATATCTTTATATTACTTTTTGAATTATTCGATTCTGACAATCCATTCAAAAGATTAAAAAAAAATAAAAAATAAACTGTATTCGGCTAGCTATGCGTTGTAGGCGTCACTCGGGCAGGGGTACGGGAGGGGGGTTAAGATCACGAAATAAACTTGCCGCGCGGCTCACTCGCGCGGTCGGCTCCCTACGTGATGGACGTGTGCGGAATTTAAAAATTTACGCTTGATAATAATTCGTTTAGTAAGTAACTAAACCGATTTAAAAAGTTCTTTTCAGAACTAAACCCATTTATATAAAATATTGTTCACTTAGTTAACCTAATAAATTACTTGAATATTTTTCATGATTTTCAATTTAATTTTAATAAATAGTAGGTAGTTGTTTACGTTGTAATATAGTAGCATATATAGCTTACAGTTATGCTAATTTAGTTCAAAGGCATTTTTCTTTTGTCATTTTGAAATGCCTAAAAGATCAAGATCTCAACTTTCTAGAAATAGTTCCCAGGCCAGGGCATCAAAATACGTCGAAATGAAGAATCTTCATCAGAAACTGAAAATCGTCTTTCAATTCATAGACAATATGTGGCACAATCGCGTGCTAGAGTCGAGTACCGAGCGTTCGCAACGGCTCGCTGAACAAAATATGAGAACTGCTCAAATACGCGCGCGAGAATCCAGTTTGCAGCGTTCTCAACGGCTCGCTGAACAAAATGTGAGGACTTCTCGAGTCCGTGCGCGAGAGTCCAGTCTTGAGCGTTCAGAGCGACTAGCTGATCAAAATTTGAGAACCTCTCAAGCACGCGCGCGAGTCGAGTCTTGAGCGTTCACAGCGTCTAGCTCAACAAAATTTGAGAACCTCTCAGGTACGCGCGCGAGAGTCCAGTCTTGAGCGTTCGCAGCGCCTTACTGAACAAAATCTAAGAACCTCTCATGTGCATGCGCGAGTCAAGTACTCAGCGTTTGCAGCGGCTTGAAGAGCAAAATATCAGAAATATTCAATCTCGCACTAGGAATCAAGCTCTGAGCGTTTCCAACGCCTTCAAGATCAGAGAGAACGACAACAGACGTCAAGAGCGAGAAGTCGCAATCAAGTTTTAGCCCACAGTAACAGATCGGCTTTTAGATACGATCCACAGATTGATTATGCTCAACAGTCTTCCGTCCAAATCGGCGACATGAATAAGATCTGCCCTAAGTGTTCAGCCAAAAATGGGTCGATGAAACTAATGGCATGTGCTGTGCTTCTGGAAAAGTTAGTCTCCCAGTATTCAGGAACCACCACAGCCAATAAAAATCTTTGACAAATAATCATTCGCTATCTAGACATTTCATAACCAACATCCGTAAGTACAATAGCCTATTTCAAATGACTTCGTTTGGCGCCAAAGAAATAAGAGAGGGTAATTTTATGCCAACTTTAAAATAGAGGGTCAGGTATATCATCTTATTGGTAGCCTTTACCACCACCAGGCCAAAATCCACAATACTTGCAGGTATATTTCATTTCAGACGCAGATCAGCTATCATTGAGGTCAAACATAGCTCCAACGCTGAAAATAGATTTAATTAACGAACTACAGACCGCACTGAATAGCCACAATGTATATATACGAAGCTTTAAACAAAACATAGAACGCAATTCTTCGGATAATTTAAAATTAATTATTCATTCCGACCGCCCACCACAGACAGCACACCCGGTAGATACAATGCTCCAGCTGTAAACGAGGTAGCCGTTCTCTTGGTTGACGAAGAAAAGGCCCCAGAGATATAGTGCTCCACGGAAGAGACGGCCAACTTAAAGGGTCTCTGAGTTACACCGATCGTATGATCCACTACAGTATCCCTTAATGTTCGTGAAAGGAGAAGACGGTTATTATTTAACCATTCCGCAGGAAGGTACAGCGCGTAACAAAACTGTGACGTGCATGCAATTTTATGCATTTAGGTTGATGGTTAGAGCTAACTGTTTTAATGCATTACATTATTACAGGGACTTATTTAGTCAATATATTGTCGATATGATGGCAAAAATGATATCGGAACGATTGAATTACATATGTCGTAACCAACAGAGACTAAGGGCTGAAGAATACATTCATCTCAGAGATGCTTTAAATCAAGACGGAAATGTTGACCCATCAAATATCGGTCAACGCGTAATCTTGCCATCTTCATTTACAGGTTCTCCGCGTTACCTGCATGAAAAAACCCAAGACGCGATGACTTATGTCCGAAATTACGGGAGACCAGACTTATTTGTCACATTTACGTGCAACCCCGAATGGCCTGAAATTAAAGCGGAACTACTACCTGATCAGCGATCTTTCGATCGTCATGACATCATTTCAAGGGTGTTTCATTTGAAAATGAAGAAATTCTTAAATTTATTCGTTAAAGATGAAATATTCGGCAAAGTGAAATGTTACATGGCAAGTGTAGAATGGCAGAAGCGAGGTTTACCACACTGTCATTTGCTGTTTTGGCTAGAAACAAAAATCCAACCAGACGAAATTGATAGCGTCATAGTTGCGGAACTGCCCAACCAACAAAACGATCCGATATTGTACGATATCGTAACAAAAAATATGGTGCACGGACCATGCGGAGAACATAACTTATCAGCACCATGTATGAAAAACGGTATTTGCACAAAAATACCCACGACGTTTAGTCAACGAAACTCAGACTGGAGGGACGGATATCCAGTTTATCGTCGTCGTGATGCCGCAAATGGAGTACTGAGCGCTTCGCTAAATATCAGAGGCAGAAATTTCACTATAGATAATAGTTGGATTGTCCCATATTCTCCACTTTTGTGCAGGACGTTTAATGCTCACATAAATGTAGAGTACTGCCACTCAGTTCAAGCCATCAAATACATTTGTAAATACATAAATAAAGGATCGGACCAAGCTACATTTGGCGTCAGAAACCCAAATGATGAAGTGGAAAACTACGTAAATGGCCGTTACATAAGTACTTCCGAAGCTGCTTGGCGAATATTCGAATTCCCGATCCATGAGCGGCATCCTACAGTTTTGCAGTTAGCTGTCCACTTAGAAAATGGCCAAAGGGTGTATTTTACCACAGAAACGGCTGTACAAGTGGCCCAAAATCCACGTAAAACAACATTGCTGGCTTTTTTTGAGCTCTGTAATGAAGATGAATTCGCAAAAACACTTCTTTACCACGAAGTCCCGCAATACTACACATGGGCCAATAATAAGTTCACCAGAAGGAAGCGTGGTGAGAATGTAGTTGGCTATCCAGGCATAAAAAAAGATTCCGCTTTAGGTAGAGTCTACGGTGTCCATCCTTCTCAATCCGAGTGTTTCTATCTTAGGATGTTGCTGCACCACGTACGCGGTCCAACTTCATTCCAGTACTTGAAAACCGTTGACGGAGTTCTGAAAGAAACGTATCAAGCTGCTTGCCGTGCTAGAGGTTTGCTAGAAAACGATGACCATTGGGAAAATACTCAGAGAAGCTTCGCTTTCTCAATGTCCATTACAATTGAGAGAATTGTTTGTGGTCATACTTTTATTTTGTCAGCCATCGGAACCATTAAAATTATGGAACATTTTCAAAGACGATTTATGTGAAGATATTAGACACAGAATCAGACAGCAAAATCAAGACATCACCTTACCATACAATGAGGACATTTATAACGAAGGTTTGATACAAATAGAAAATAAACTGTTGCAATTAAATGACAAAAGCCTAAGTGATTTCGGATTACCATCATCAGTTCGTACAGAAAGCAATGCAGCAGAGACTATGACTCATCGCTATGATACAAATAATTTGACCGCTTTTGTCAATGAAAACCAAAGTTAGTCCCAGATCAAAGACATGCTTTTGAAACTATAGTCGATAGCGTCATTCATGACAAAAGTTTTCTTTTGGATGCACCTGGTGGAACGGGAAAGACGTTTCTTGCAAATTTGATACTTGCTAAGATAAGACAATCAGGGAAGATAGCAATAGCAGTTGCTTCCTCAGGAATTGCTGCAACTCTCTTGAAGGATGGCAAAACTGCTCATTCTACTTTTAAACTTCCACTATCCGTCAATCTTGAACAACAATCTACATGTTCCATCCGCAAAATGGACCTATTGGTAAATTACTACAAGACGCCTCATTGATTATGTGGGACGAATGCACGATGAGCCATAGAGCACATATAGAGGCCGTGAACAGAACCTTACAGGATCTAAGGAACTCCTCTGCAGTCATGGGCGGGATTACTTTTGTATTTGCTGGAGATTTTCGACAGACTCTCCCCGTTATTAACAGAGGCACGCGAGCAGATATCATCAAGGCATGCTTGAAATCGTCTCCCTATGGACTACGATTGAAACATTAAAATTAAGGACAAATATGAGAGCTCATCTTCATGGAATCACTGATAGCGATTTCCCACAGCAACTGCTAAAACTTGGGAAGGAATTTTTCCAACTCCAAATTTAAGCGGTCATTGTGACATTCTTCTGGATGAGTCTCTAGGCCAAATACTCCATAATTTGGAAAATTTAATAGATTCTGTATACCCTGATATCGAGAATTTGCACGAAAGAGACTTCCATTGGCTTGTTCCGGGCTATAGTATCACCTAAGAATGATACTGTCAATGAAATAAACAATCTGATTGTTCAAAAGTCCCCGGCCAAACAAAACATACAAATCGATCGACACTGTAACGAATATTGAAGATGCAGTCCATTATCCACAGGAACTTTTAAATTCGTTGAACCCTTCTGGACTGCCACCCCATGAATTGACGTTAAAAATCGGAATCCCAATCATGCTTTAAGAAATTTAAACCCTCCGAGCATGTGTAATGGGACGAGGCTGCTTATTAAGGAGTTAAAGGACAATTTAATAGTAGCAACTATTATCACTGGCCCAGCAAGTGGTCAACTAGCTCATATACCGAGGATACCGATGATCCCAACTGATCTGCCAATCCCATTTAAACGGCTTCAATTTCCGGTAAAACATCTTCGCATTAACAATTAACAAGTCCCAAGGCCAAACCTTCGAATTAGTAGGGATCGATCTGCGAAAGAAATGTTTTACTCATGGTCAACTGTATGTTGGTCTATCGCGAGTCGGAGCCCCTGAAAATCAATTTATTTTTGCCACAAAATAAAACAACATCAAATATTGTTTACAGAGAAGCTCTAACAAAATAAATGTATTTTCTTTTAGGGTTATGACCTCAATAATTGAAAAAAAACAAAAATTAAAAATATATCAAAAAAGAAAAAAAAACACAAAAATATACAAAAACACATAAATAAAAAATCATTAAATAATATCTGAATTTAATTATTTTATTTTTTTTTATTTACTCTTCTTTGGAGCTCGACGCAAAAGGGTGAATATGTGTCATATTATTATTATTATTATGAATGTGTTAAAATTAACAAATCTAAATGTTATGTTTAATGCCCGTGCGAAGCCGGGACGGGCCGCTAGTATATAAGTAAAAATGGTGTCGCGCTATTTTTCTATTGTTCTTCTGTCTACCAAATGAGTAAATCTAACTTAGAAATTCGATGCATTTTAAAATTTTATTACAAAAAACAGAAAGATGCACCTCATTTTGCGAAAAAAATTTATGGATCCGGTAATTTTATGTCAAAGATGAATTTGGCTCTATCGACCTGTTACGGATAAAATCGATATTGGGAAAAGTAGAGCAAGAACGCAGCATTTATGCCTTACGACGTAGTTGAACGCTAGGAATTGATCACAAAATAATTTGAAAACCATTTGAAAAATTGATACACAAAGCAGCTTGATGCTTGTCCCATACGAGCTCACCGAATAAAAACTATGAATCGTACTCATTTACTATTGTCTAATGAAATGTAATGACATCAAACGGTTTTGAAAAGAATGATTAATAGGATGAAAATGGAATACCACGACAAGAGCATAGCGAAAGAAAAAGATTATGGTCAAACGCAAGAAAGCTCCACATATTATAGTGAAACCCGAATTAACTCAACTGTGTTGGTCATATGAATGATGAGATTGGAAGGGTCATTATTTATTTTCAGTGGTTTTACTGGGAAACCATCAGCTCGATCTTTACTGCCCAACTGATGAGAGTCAAGCAAGAATTAGAAAAACGGCGGAAATCGATCAACAGTAGTAAAAACCACACCTGTTTTTCACTCATTTTAACGCTGTGACCACACAATATCTTTAGCCACTTAGCAAATATTGAGAGAGTTTGCTTGGGAAGGTTAATGCACCCACCTTCCATCTAATAGCTCTTGACCTCCATTCTCACATTTTTATCTGTTTCTGTCTCCTCAAAATTCTTTTGTGTAGTGTTAGGTTAACATCAAGAGAGGACAGTCAAAACTACTTGTCGCAGTTTTGATCAATGGTCCCAAAATTTTTAGAGTAATGGGATTATGTGACTACCCAATGAAATGGTAACAAGTTGAACAAAGTAGCATACATACATTATAATTAAAGGCAAATAAAGTACAATGAAAAATTATCTTGAATTTGTATATAAAATATGAAAAAGCTTTTTCCCCGATTTTGTATATATATGGAAATTCCAGTATTCCATAAAACTGAATATCAACTTTAGATTTACTTTTTCCATCAGTGTTCATAAATCAAATGCGATCCACTAAAAAGTATTGAAGTGGTTCTATAGTATATTACTGTATATCAGTGTTGCATATTCTGTCATCAACATTTGCAGTGTTGTTTCATGTCTTCAATCTACGAATTATTCAATAGGGTTATTACATAGCATTGCTTTAAATGGTTTAACAAATGCACGCCGAGAATGCACGCACCGCATGGTATCACAAAGTTTTGCAAACAGAGGATACCTTAGGAAAGAAATATTAGGTACCAAAATGGGTTCCGCTATTCAAAACGCTCTACCTAGTTTTACATTTCATAAACAACGACGATAACGAGAGAAAACTCTAATTATCATTGTAGACTGCCTAACGAGGCGGTCCTTGTAGGGAAGTAGAAACGAGCCGAAAAGATCTTGTACTTAATTTTGATTACAACAGAAAAAAGAATCGTGCAAGTGCTAACGGTGCTCGCATCCGGCAGGTTCCGTACAGATTTAAGTGTGACATTTATATAGACATGGGATATTTCATCTAACGAAAAGTCTCGATCTCGCCTTTGTCCATTTTCGATTTAAATATGTTGATGGGATCCGGATTTTACAACATTATGTTTACATATTTCAAAAAACTTTTACATAACAGAATTTTGCTAACTTAATTTTTATAATAAGAAGTGCCAGTCATAGGGTTTTAGGTTTAAGTCCCTCGATTTGAAATATAGAGATTGTGGGAGGAGATGGCTCAGCAGTGGGATGACAAAATCTGACAAAGCAACAATTTGTATATATACATATATGCAATTACTGACTGACGGACTGATTATCACGATCTCCAAAACAATTGATCCGGTTGATTTGAATTTTGAAATCCCATTTTTTTAGACGTGCAAACGCCACTATGAACAAAGATTTTGAAAATCCTTCCAAAAAAATTCATATTATATGTACGCGATCGGAGCAAAGTTAGTTACTAATAAAGGTTTAAAGACCATCCATCTGAATTATATAGATAGTCGGAACGTATTTCCTCAAAGTTGACAAAGGCTGTGATACTGTAACTAAATCAATAAAAAGAGGTCAATGGGTTTCAATTATGACGCCGACAGAAACCCGAAACCCGAGAAGATATCTCTGGTTTGAGAATTACATTTTGAAATCGCTCACCGCCCTCGGAAAGGCGCACAAAATATTTCTACGGTGAACACAAAGATGCAGCATCTTTGTCGGAAGCCGGTCCGTAAATGAGCCGTCCCGTCCGCCGTCCGAGCGCCTACTAACTCACCAGCAGTGGCGAGCGCCTTTGTGAGTCTTGGCCGTCCACATATTTTGATACAGCCGGTCGAGAAACCCATCGAAGCGCTTTAACGACGGCGTCGAGGTGCATAACAAGCTGCTCGACCGGCCAAGAACGTACGGCGTTCGTAAGCGGTTATGTGGGAGATGTTTGCACTGTTTCGACTGCTTATTAGTCGAGCACAAAAATATAAATCAATATTTGCACTTATTATGGATATCGATTCGTGTCGGTGCTTATTGAAACAGGAGCGTGTCGGAGGCTTCAAACAGAATCGATTCGGTTTCTAATCTATATATATATATGAAATATCAGTGACAGACTGACTGACTGACCTATCACGGGATCTTCTAAATTAGAAGTCCAATCGACTTGAACTTTGACATGGTTACTTTTGGTCCATATATCGCTACTGAGAACGGATTTTTACGCAACCTCCCCAAAAAAAAGTTTTTCTATGCAGGTGGAGCGGCGGGCAAAACCTAAAACCTATATCTAAGGAATTAGCAAGTAATTAATAATTATTAATTGTTTGTTAGTTTTGTGTTAATAACTAGATAAAGCATTAACTTGTTGATTTACCGATATCTACGCTTCATAATCCGTACACATAAAAACAAATGTTAGTATATTTGAGTTGGTTAAATTCCAAGATCGTTTGATTGATCATTACCAAATTTGCTACATCTAAGTGACTTTTCAAGGAGCAAGTTTTTATATTAGAGCTACTAGCATTTGTCTGCGGCTTCTTCCGCATGTTTATAGTTTTGTATCATTGAAAGGAACAGTATATTGATTCAAGACTTTTCACCTTGTAAACTGTACTATTCCCGAGTAATGTATAATAACATATTTATTATGGTACTAGCGTTTATTTCGGCTCAATCGTGAATTTATCGCAAATCAAGAGCTTGATCAGGATAGAAATCAAAACAGTACTAAGACCAAAATTGAAGCGTCAGCAAGATCTTACAAAGATGAAGGAATACATCTACGTTCATGTAAGGAAACCGTGGGCTGGAAGCTACTTGGTATAATTTGCCAAATTAAAAAGCATTTGGCTTTTGATTCGCGGTCAAACTATACACAATTTCACGCTCAAATATCACGATCACATTCAAAATTTAGTGGTTGTGTAAAATGCAAAGTGAAAACTTGCCAATTTTTCATATCACATTTTTAATACGATATGAGGTAAGTACAGTCAATTTTGAGAGAAATACTTCAATAAACATATTGACGTATTTCCCTCGAAAAGAACCGTCACATATATTTATTTAATGTAATGAATCTATCTGTCTACTGATTAAATTCAAAACAATTTTCATCGTATTAATCGTGTTTACAAAGACTCTCTCTGAGATCTTCATAAACAAAGGACTAAATATCTACAAAGCGAGTATCAATTTACGTGAAGATAATGAAGGAGCGCTCGACGCACTCTGCGCGCCGGCCCGTTACCAGACGACACGCCGCAATGGAGAGGCTCGCTCTTATCCTGATGAAATAATGTGTCGCAGTTCATAGCCCATAATCTTGTGGAAAATCCGGTTCATCTAGCTCAGAAACGGAAAACACTTTGTGACAGACTTGAAATCAGTAGTACATACCGAATTATATTTATATAACAATAGATAGGTCTTAGTTCTCTTTCTATACCATTTACAATTACAAGGTGCCGGTAGCCTACGGATGCGTATGTGATGATTGTGGTTTCTTTTTCTGAATTTTTAGATATTATTCGGATGTTCAAATCAAAAGTCGATTATTCAAACAGAAATTCATTAAACATTTAAGGTTTTATTGTCAAACTCACAAAACGGTGAGAGGTTATCACGGTCTTTTAAATCGCAACACAGGAAATGCAATTTGATCTGAACCTGTATTAATTAGAGTTCATCTAATCCAATCAACGCTTGCTTTAACGGCGTAGAAAATCACACCAAGAAATCCAGCGTGTTGGAGACGGTTCGCCAGAATTTTCGACTTCACTCGGAAATTACTTGGAATGCTAATCGTGCAAGTTGCAAGACCTATAATTTCGAAATAAATATATGCATGTAAGGTCGAGCGGTCGTCGCTCTGTAATCAGTAAAAGCCTTCGAACCGGGACGTACTTAGTTCGACCTGACCACGGGCCAATTGACCGATGAGTTTGTAACTTAAGTCAATTCAAATCGCATGGTGTCGTGCCTTTGAGCGCATCTTGCACGGAAACGACGCTGTGCATCGACGACAGCATAATTGTCAACCTTCGACATACAATAACCAGCGTGGCGTCTTAAAAGTCTATGACGGATCCAGCATTTGAGTCGGCTGCTCACGGGTGATGGTCCAATAAGGAGACCCCGATAATAAGCGGATCCTCCCCTGAGTTAAAGCCGCTCAATTTAGAAAAAAAGGATTGTAAGTATGCCTTAGCGGTGGTGTGATTAGAAAACCTAATACATACATATAGGGTTATGTTTAAGCCGTAAATGTCGGTACTCAATTTTGTATTGTAGTTCGAGTACTCGTGATAGGATCACGCGAAAGTAAAGTCTAGAGTGACAGCTTATATTATATTTTATCATAGTTATTTAATGATATAAATAAATCAAATGTGGACTACATTGACGATCATTGCTCTCGCTCGAATTTAATATTACCTGATGCGTTTCTCTTTTTAATTCATGCAATATTTGTTTTTATGTTTGCCAATTGCTAAACATTGACATAAGTGTCTGACTTTTTGAAGGTATTTTTGAAAATATGAGATTTTAACGCTACGAAAGTTTCAATACGAATCGACACTAATATTTTTACTTTGAAAATATATATTTGAGGTGCTTCTGGTTTAATGATCAACTCTCAAGAAAGTCAGCCTCATTTATATTGAGTTTCAAATTAACTAAACTTTGCATTAATTTTCGTTTGCTCGTGAACCAAAAAAGAAACATATACTGGCACATATTTTGCAAAATTTCTTTATGTGCTTAAGGTACCGCTGTACAAAAATTTCTGTATTGAACACCACAAATACGGTTACGAGATCTCCGACTATTAACTTCACACAACTTCCGAGAGACTATGCCGCGAGAGACAGACAGATACGAAAACGTTGCTTTGAAGGGTTCTTTACTTTGAGTGGGAAACGCCGAATGCTGTTTGGACGGCGGTAGCAGTCTCCGTACCCGCGTGAACCCGCGTACACCCGCGTACACGCGTATTGCTTTTGAGTGTCACGAGATGATTCTTAAGCAATGCGAGGAACTATTTAAAAAGGTTTCTTGGGAACAATAGATGGCGCTCCGGTGCTTTTAGCAAAACCTTTCGAGCAAGGATAGTTAATGTTATGAAATATTATCTAACATAGATTGATGAATTCTTCCTCGTGCTGGCGTTGCTTTATAAATATTACTGTTCATAATTTAGTAATTTTAATGAATAATCTAAGGAAAGCACAAGCTTATAGTTTTTAAAATTTTTATCGTGCTCATCGAATTTCACGACGTTATTTATTGGTATAAAAAAATTGACCGGACAATTTCCTCTATGTTTTGTGTCTTTTATATAGTGTAGTATTCTTGTCTTTTTGATAGATTTTCTAAATCTATACTAGTGATTATATTAGTATAAACTTAGAAAATATATCATTTGCCATTGGCAAAGTATTTTTTTAATACCATCTCGGTACATAATATAATACAGAAAAATTTGAAGTTATTGTCAGTTGTTCAAACTACAGTTAAATGAAATAGAACGATAGTAAGGAAATTTTAAAATGTAATGAAATGAATATGATGAACAAACTATTCAACCATATTTATTA
>BGZK01003746.1:0-20158 GCA_005406025.1 Eumeta japonica
TTAATGAAAAACGTCTGTAAAACGGTTGACTCTAGAGGTCGTTTCTACAACTCCCCGCTATGATATTTATCGATGAGCTTTTGAGCTCCTCGAGTTCAAAATTATCGTTTTCTCAAAGCTCAGAGACTTGTCTTTAATCTGTTTGAGTTTTAAAATTCAAAAATGGTTCGCCTTATAAGCTTTCCCTTAAACTTTTTTCCATTTTAGAGCTCAAAATCTTCAAAAGTATACCATATATATTAGCAAATTACTGATTTTGAGCTCAAAACATCGCTTTTATGTATTTTAAGCTCGAACTCAAAGTTATAATCTTAATACTCGTTTTTGGCTCTTTGAATTCGAATATTTAGACTTATTTAATGTTGTTTAATGTTTAAACTAGAACATTTATCGAGCATCTTCGATTTTGTTCGACGCACACACACACAGTCATAGGACCCCTTAAACACCAAGAAAACTCGACTTTGTAAAATAGGACTAAAAACATTAAATTCCCAATTTGTGAAAATTTTTCATTTTCATAGTGGTAAACTAAAATAGTGTTTAATATTACAATAGTTTTTAACAATGACTAGCATATGTACGCGCGGGTATAAAATAATCGTAGATATTCAAAATCCTAAAAAATATGTCATATAATTTGTATTCAATTTGGCTGGCATTTGTCCCCACTGTGTTCTAATCTGAAGGAAGCGCGGCCCAAAGCTATTCTCAGATACGGTAGAACGTATCAGTAGAAAATACAATAAAACACATTGAGCCTTTGTCGTTTTTATCTTAGGTAAGCTGAGAGACAAACAGACGGATTTCTCCTTTTGTGCTATGCAGTGACGATACTGAAGCTAAGGTTAAGGACTCATTAATGAACTCGGATCAGAAGGGTCCACCATTAAATTTATTGAAGGTCCTTAACTAATCGGCTCATCATAAAGGAAACCATCTGGTTTCCTTTGTGATTAGTTATTCAGTTTAATTTATAAGTATATAAATCTAATAATTGGATTTAAATACTGATAAATTTGTATTTAACATATATTGTTGTTGGTACGTTACTTACAAATTCTTTTGTTTAAAAAGAACACTATTGACCTAAATATTTTCACAAACAAATTAATCAAATTATAGGAAAGTGTAACATCGTTAAAAGGTCATTTTTATGCTATTTAAGTATTTACAATCATATTTTTTTTAAACATGTATAATTTGAATGTCTATTTTAAAACATTAAAAAAAATACTTTATATAAGGTTATCTTCCTTGGAAAAAGCAATGCATTTTCGCACCTTCAACCCTACCACTACGTTCTGATCGATCAATCATCTTAATGTGCTCTCTCAAGCTAGAGACGCGTAAGGTGCAAGTTGCTTTTATGTAACAAGCTCAAAAACTCAACCATTTTTTCCATCATCGTCAAACTTTTATCACCTATACACAGTGCACCACAGGTTCGGTAAAGATGTGCGTGCAAATGAATAATAATATAGAAATTATCGTGATAGTGAAGACGAAATATTCTAGCACGGATTTTAACAGCTCAGTATATGTTCAGGAGATCGATGCTTTTTCATTAACCCGCTTTCTTATTTATTAGAACCTCTAAGAACGGAAACCAGCTAATCAATCCTTTATCTAGATATCGAATTTTCTGGAAACGAACACATCAAAGCTATTTCTTTTTTGTTAGAAAAAAAACATTTGAAAGGGAAATTTCAAATAAGCATTTTAAAAAGATAATTCGAAAAGGTAATCATCAATTTTTGATTCTGATCTTATTACTAATAATTTTTGCCTAATATTTACTTTTTTTTTATTATTTCGATGAGTTTTCTGTGCTAGATCCACAGAACGAGTATATGTCTGAGTCCATCGTGGTTGGGAAATCGTTATTGAATGTCGTCATACCAATGTCGTAGCAACAGAATACAATCTTGTAAACGAACTATAGGCACTTTAATGGATTATAAATAATTGTGTACAAAAAATGTGTAGACAATTACATTCATGAGAGTAGACGATCATTGATATATGATATATATGTAATATATCAGAGAACATTGTATGTAATAAAAGTAATATGATTTATGTACATATTTAATAACAATTTCACAGTTTCGTTATTAGATCACATCAACGTTGAGATAACATTTTAAAATAGAAATTCACTGAAAATCCTTTCAATTCATATGAAAAACTAGACTTGTAGTTTTTCTGTAACGCATCTACTAATCAGGAAAAAATTGTAGAAGCCATAGAAATACTGGACAGGATTTGCAACCGGTTACGACAAAGAACAACACGGTCTAAAATTGACGACGGGCAAAGAAAATTGGCCACAATTCGGTGGCCATGTAAGAAGAAACGATAAAATGTTTGATTACAGACGACCTCGGGAATTCGTCATAATGTAAGGCACCGAAATTTGTATTCAGACTAGAGAAAAACTGATATTCAATTTTATGACTTAAACAAAGGTATGTAAGCATGTAATTTAATTTTCAAAAACACCTACACTCAAATTCACTATAGCAAAATAGTATATTTGAATAAAAATATTTTATATAGTGAAATACATTTTTATAAGGGAATAAAACAATTTTCAGATAATTGGTTATGTTTGTTATTACTAAAAATAAACAGTCGCTTCATTAAAGTTTTTGTCACTTCCCATAATTTCTACTACTTTATATACACGCATGTACATTATTAAAAAGTATGTGATGGTTAATGTCAAATCTTTTAACGATGGATTCCGATCAAAAAGAAATGAAATGAAGCGTATATTCGTAAATATAACAAAACTCTTGATCGAGTAATACAATTTTTGTATGATGCAAACGAAAATCCTTGTACTTTGTTAGTTTTAAATTAAAATCATTTAAATTTATATACAACTGAAATATAGGTACAAAGTCATTTCCTTATATGTAGAGGATATATCTTATGTAGACCAAATTATTAGCATATCAAAAACGGCAGCAAAACCTATGAGTAAAACGATTAATGGATGTCAGTCAAATAGGAGAGATACGCGATAATCGTGCCATGTGACAACCTGTGTTCTTTGCCTATTCTATGGCTAATGCGCATGAGTTTATAATGGTAATAAAAAACTAATCCTAAAATCTGAGTTGATTCTAAATTTTTTTCAATAATGAAAAGTCATCCTATCTCTAAGTAATATAGTTTAATCAAACTTACAAACATTTTCCATCCACGCTAACGTAATCATAATATCAGATTTATATGATAACGTAATTTTACATCACTGAGTTAAGAAGTCATAAACAAACACATTACCATGTATCTAATTACATGTTCACGCAAGTACTACAATAATTATTACATATACATGAGTGAACAGCCCACTCACCCAACGCTTTGGCATAGAATATTGGTATTCCATGTAAATGAGTCTGCATAGCGCATAATTCTAGTTCAGAATCGAGAGCGGAATCAGGATTAGAATTATTGAGAGTCAGACTACAGACTGACACTGGAATCGGAATAGAGAGTGGTACTGCAAGTTAAATTAATAACGTAACCTGAACTCGAATGAAAGAGAGATGATCCATTATAAACTCTTATAAACAGATCATTCTGTATAAACGCAGGTGGAAGCCGAAGTGGAGAGTTAATATATATATATGTATAATGAAGTTCCTTTTTTTTAATATCAGCCACGTGAAAACTACTGATCGTATCAGCATGGGATTGCGACTATTCTATACGGAATCGTTTGTAGATGTTATAGACCATTTATAATATAAAAAAATATACAAGTATTTATATGGATGTTTATCATATATTGACGGTTGGACGGACTGTAATCAAATTTTGTACAGAGGTAAGTTGTATCTTTTGGCAAAGGTTGTATTATCTTCTCAAATAAGATATAATATTAATATAATAAGATTGTAATAATGGCATTTATATATTTCGTTGTCGCTTCGATGTCCCTTCCAATATAAATCATAATTTTTTATTAATTCCATTAATACCCAAGGGAAAAGCAAGATCGGTATCGAGACAGCCATTGAAATTGAGAGTGGGATAGGACTGAACCCGATAATGAAACCAGAATTGACATCGAGAATATAACCGTGATTGCGATCAAAATAGACAGCAAAATTAGCCGATATAGGAGGTGAGGGACCTTACTCTAATCTGTGTCCACGGAAGCGAAACCGGGGTACATGATAATAATAAAATAAATTGCCAAATTTAAATATATGCCCAGCGAAGCGGGCAGGTGACCGCTAATTTCATATAAAAGTAAAATAACGATTGAACACTAATCTATAAATGCCCAGTGATGTACATTGTAAGAAATGATCCTTATACAGATCGGCTTTATGGCAAATATTACATTTAAGATGAAAATTAGAAGGTAGATTTACGCCCACACGAACCTTGCCTCGGCATGCTGCTTTGGGCAAGACTGCGCGCCTCGCCGGCATATTATTTATTTTCATTTTGTCCTACACCAACGACTTCTAAGATGTACAACTTTGTACATCTTACGAGTACGTAATTTACGAGTTTTTTTTTAATTTATTTATAAGATAATTTAAAACTTCCCTAAAATTAGGGAAGTTATTATGTTAAGTACATTTTTTGAATGAATCTATTTGTGGGTGTGTGCATATGCTCTATGTGTTTTTGTACATCAATTGATTGTGTAGGTTATTGAACAAACAAGTTTGGTCAACATTTGTTTTGGTCAAGACCCTAGATTGTTATTAAAATATATTAAAAAATATTGTACATTTTAATTTAAATTCTGTGCATAATATTTATCTTTTCTATGATCACTCAAAAGAAATATAACTTTTAACTTGTGTAAATAATTAAGCCCAAAAATTTATTAAGCATCTAAAATTTTTCATCCGAAAACAAATACCTTAACAATTATTTTAATTATTAAAGCGCAAAAATTTTATTTACATTTATATTGTATAAAATGCAACATATATTACATATTATATAAAGGAGTAATAGGCACAATTGTTACTTTCACACCTAAAAATGCAAGTTACACGAATTGAGCACATTATGATTAATCAAAGACTAACTTTATACACTGTTCATCGTGAATATACGTGGGAATTTCCATAATTCATTTTTGTACAACTAAACCGATAGAAATTCAAACGCCAACTTCATTTTTATAAATACCTACTGATTAGATTTCGCGGAAATCATTTTACAGATAGACACAGCCCGCTTTATCGTTGCAAAAATATTGATATAGCTGATGTTCGGTACCGCCGAGTGTTTAGTTCTGTTTTAAGGTAAGTTCGAGTAGCTATGTGCATTTGTTATTCGGCACGGGTTATTGGATTAGAGCGCTGTGAGACGTATCGTGCTACGTGATAAAGTAAACGGCGGCGGGTTTAACACTCGCGTCGCTTAATATCAAAGTTGTTAGGGTTATCCGCCGCCTACATATATTTCGTTTTCCGTGTCCGAGAGTTGGCCGCGGCGCGCGTCTTCGTCTCGCCATCCGCTTGATTTAAGGTTTGAATACATATCCGCTTTGACGCTGTGTAGGCTCGCCGGCGATTGGCATACTTATGTGGCATGTCTTTACGGGGTATAAGTCTTGATATTGTGGGATTTGGATAATATTGTTAAAAATAGAATTAGTGTATTGCATGGTTCAAGGTTTTATTATCAAATTCATAATTATTACTAAGACTATTTAACGTCACTAGTAAGAAGAAAGAAGTGAAATCTGAAATCAATTTTCACTGATCGATAATTTCAAGGAGTTTTTTCTCGCTTAATTTAAGCTCAAAAAATATCACACACAAATTTAATGTGTGTCGAATAGTGTTCTATTTTAAGTGCTAAGCATATATAACATTTTCTAGTTATTCTAAGAAAGCTTTGTCATAGCTTAACTACAAATATTTGTTTTTAATATTAAAAATAATATTTTTCTTCGAACTATCTAAATTGCGAATAATTTCCAAAAGCTGGTACATCGCAATAATCATATCGTATTCCAAATTAAGTGGCTTGATATTAGCCGCGCAATATCCAACAGAGCCTTCCTTGTTCCAGTAGGCGTCCGTCGCCACGACGGGGTCCAAGCTGACCGAAGGACATTTCGCCCGCACGTTTGTTCCGTTCGATTTTAACGGCTTACATACCGATCGGGACGGGGCGCGTAATCGAAATCGGCAAACGCTCGACGTTGGCGCGTGTCGGGCGGGAGGGCGAAGTACGCACGCGCGCGCCACAGCCTCCCACAGCGGCGGCCCTCTCGCAATCCCTCAGCGAGGACCGCACGCCGCGCGTCCCGTCCACCCGCCCGCCGCGGGATCGCTCCACCACCGACTAAACTTTACGAGCTCTCATCACAACTTCGCCGAGTCGACACCGCTAAACTGTACGGCGCCGCAAGTGATTACCCTTAATTAGTATGACGTAAAGTTGCATGTGTAAAAAGTTTTCCCCGGTTCAGTGATCGCTGCTGGCGCCTCCGATGGAAAGGTAAACTTTTAATTCTTTCTCTTCTCGATTAACTTATAATATTAACACATTGTCTGTTTTGATTTGTTATTGAAAGTTTAATTTGGTCACATTTTTCTATTATCAAATGTTGTCATATTTTTAATTTAACAAAATTGTACTTAACTTCCTTCTCAATTATCTGGCATGATTTACGTTTCAGAAATTTATTTGTTAAATCTATTTTATCGTTTATATAAATTTCAAAGTGCCGATGCTTAAAAACATAATGGAATAATAATAATAAATAACTAATAAATAATTTGAGTCGTTTAGTTAGAGACATTAAATCTATAAATAAAATTAAAACCATTAATTATCTCAAAGTTTTAGTTTATCTTACTTAATCACTCTCTTTTTACATCTAAAAATCTTGTCAAACGGTTCCCAAATTGATGCATAATAACTGATTTTGTAATTTTCGTTTTGGTTAAAATTTAGATCCTATTGCTTTCATGTAAATATACAGCAACAGACAAACAAAGACGCAAACAGGAACGGGATTTCCGTCATCAATCTACCGCATTTCAAAAACTTAGCCCGACTTTGTTTTTGTCGTCGGTGTAGTGTGACCGTTAAGTTTTCGAGTCAACAAAATAATAAAATTTACGCCGGACCGGACAAGCTACCGCAAACTCGGACGGTTGTTGTACACGTTAATGCGCATTTCTCAAAGAATTTTATGCGCTTATCATAATCCGACAAACGCAAAAAAGAGCGCTATGCGATATAAAAAATATTCTCTCTTCAATTTCACTAAAAAAAAAAAAAGCCACCGTGGCCTTTCACTAAAAAGGGTCTGGGTTTTGCTTTCGGATCAGAAAGTACCTGACAGCGGCAAATTAACAGAAAGATTTATAACTTGTATAGAATAAAGCCCATTCTTCGCGCCTTGAAGAGTAATTCGAGTTGGTCTCGAAAGTCGTCACCACGTAGGTGACGACGGACGTGAGCGGCCGCCGGTCCGCACTGGCCCGGCCCAACGGGCCGCAAACCCATGCCCGTTAATCTGAAATGAAAAGATTTTGGGACGGATAACGGTGGGCTAATGGGGGTGAATAGGGTGAAGAATCGGACAGCACGCTTTTTGCTCTCTCGATGCGATAAAATACGTTGAAAATCTCAATACGGAGCTTTAGGATTGGATTATTGTTTTTAAGATGTTGAGCTGACTCTCTAAAAAGCATAAATCGCCTAAACAGTATTTTCGCAGAAATACTGCAATAATAGAATGACTTTTAAAAGACGGTGATGATTGTTTCATCGGAAAGAAGTAATTAATCATTTATACTTCTGACACTAGTAATCTAAACAACATTGATATTCTTTTTCAGTATCAATAAAAATTTTAATTTAAGACTGTTTTCCAAACTTTTACATATCAATAAAATATCTTTAGTAGCTTTCACGACATCAGGATTCTTGTTCAAAAAGTCATACTTTTGAATGCTCAACTACTGACAGAAAAATTAGGGTTTTCAATTAAAATAAATCTTTATACATATTTTATAACATATTTCGTATTTAAAATAATATTTCGGGATGAACCAAAAATCTGTGGAAAATCAAAACCAATCAAAGTAAAAGTAAATGTCAGTTTTAACTTTTTCAATTTGTAAATAAATTAACTTGACCAGATTAAAAGTTAAATAAGTAATCAAGATCAAATAAAACTATAAAAGATACTAATACTCGTAAGTAAATAAAATCTTATGCTTTTATATCTGAAGAATGTGGGTATAGAAATGACCAAGTTTTCGTCTCACCTATGTTAATAATTAAAAAAAAAAATATTAGACTACCTTGCCAATATTTTATATTCACTGCGTATTAAACACTAAAATATATTTTTTTATATATTGAACAAGATATTAAAAGTATTTAGCTAGAAGATATAAATAATACATTTGTCACTTCTGTAACGTTTATTTAAGAAACATGCACTCTTGATTAATTTCGACAACGCAACCGACGCCTTACGAAGTCGTCTCCCGCAATTTTTTTATTTTGTATTGAGGAATCGGACCTTAAGCTCCCTACTCTGGCTTAATGTAGGTCAGAGAGCAATAAAGAACCGCTGTCATCAAAGCGGTGACAACAATCAAGATTCACGTTCGGTATCTCCTGATTGGAGATCCACGCTCTGGACAGAAGGCCACTAACGCTTTACTGATTTCTTAAAAAATTTAATGTTAAGATCAAATAAATAATTTCATTTTTGCTATTTCAACTTTCTATTATTTTTCGTTTCACAAATTCAAAAATATTTGAATAAGAAAATGTTATAAGTTGCGGTTCACCCGATTTGTAAAATTTGGTTCTTCGGTGATTTCATTAAAAGTTCAAAATTACACACAAGGACTTCTTCGTTGCATTAGTAGAACCTTAACAAAGTTAAAAAATATCTAAATCACAATAAAACTGATCGTGTTCGATGAAATAGCGTTGGTGTAAAAAAGCAATATCCACTTCTGTCTTCAACTCGAGTGCTTCGTCAATAAATCCTCTTACAAAAGATTAATTTGTTATAAATAGTCTATCAAGACTTTTCTTATTTTAGGTAAATTCACTCAAAATATATTGGAAATTAAACTCAGTTCTTCAAGCTCATAGCTCCACGTGCGTGTCTGTGACATAACTTCAACTTGACTGTATGTGTTTAATATTTTTTAATGCTTTTGAAATGTATGCTATACTACAAAATATGCCTGCATACAAATTAGTCAGGGAGTATACGTATCACAAATGAAAACACGTGGACGGCTTAGCACTATCAAATCTGGTCTAACGTTTAATTAAAGTAGGTCATGACTAGGGTTGCAAACCGTACTCTAAAATAGAGTAATGTACTCTATATCATGTGGGCGTACTCTATAATCTATAATAATAATAGAGTACGCTAAAATACTCTTATTTTTTCTTTGGTGCTGTGTGGTTATGTGCTGTAAAAAAGTATAACAAAATGCCTTTTTATAAATTTAAAATAAGTGATAATCTTATTTATTAGTCCGTACTCTTTATTTATCTCTCTTCAAATCAGATATACTCTATTTCTTCTAATAAAAGTTGGTAACCCTAATCGTGACTTGACACCGACTTTGAAAGTTATAAATATATACTTACCTACACAGCTAATGTAAATCGGTATAAGGCTTAACGACTACTAAACAGAAGTCATTTTATAGAAATCGATTATTTGTAGGTGTCACGTCACATATTTTATCATAATTATTATCATCATTGTATTTAATTGATAATGTACTTCAAAATCTTTACTTTCCCTTGGTATGTTCATGATGCATATCCAAGTAAGATTTTACCAAGCACTTTCATATTGTTTTTTTTTTTTGAATTTTTATGGTTTAATAAAAAAGTTGAATTTCTGACAGAGAAAGAAGATTGGTGGATTGATGTGGGAGATATGAATAACAAAAATAAGTGTAATAAACAAAAAAAAAAGTTTACACAATACAATGCTAACATTTCTATTTTTACATTAAAGATCTAAGTGACAGTTTTTAGCATTGAAAACGCTTTTTTGTTCGCTTTAGTAGGGTACCCGTTTTTTACAAAAGCACGATAAGAACCGAACGTCCTCAGAGTTTAATAACGAATAAAATTTAAAAAAAAAAACGCAAAGATTTTACTTATATTTTTGGGACCTTTTCCAAAGAAACTCAAATTTCTCAAAAAATAAATAAAATATTAAAATATTAGCGTTAAATTTTTTAGAATATCAAATTAACTATAGCTTGAATCTATATTCATTAAAAACGATGGATATTTAATGGTACTTTCGTAGTACCTTATAAAAATATACTATATAAAAAAATTTTAAAGTCAGACTAAATTTGTTACGATTTAAAAAAAAAGTACGATATGTACACAAAATTTTATAATATACGTATTTGTGCTTTTAAGATTAATTAAGAGGTGTCATTTTGAGAACGCAGCGTCACTCATAGGATACGCAAGACGTAAGAGGTAGCGCGTTGCGTAAGCTCTTAGCACAGTGGTATGGCATATGATAATTATAATTGTATGGTAATTATAATAGACAAAAGCACATGACAATGAAAAAATTAAAAATATATTTTTTGAGGTACCGTTAAAATGGGCGTTTTTCAAGTTATAAATCTACGTTGATATTTCTTTTATTAAGTTCTTATTTTCGTATTAAAGATTAATTCATTATCTGAAGTGTTTTCTTCGTCTTTCAAAATAAAGAATTTTGGAAATAGATCTTTTTAACTTTATTATGATGACTTATATCAAATGTGAACGGAAGTACTGATTTGACTCACGGTGACTAAAAATGTTAATGTTTAGATGTCAACGGATTTTTTTGTTAAATAATCAAACAAAATCATTTTTATTTTAAAGATAAAAAAAAATGTAATTGATTTTTGTTTATTTCTTTTATTTTATTTCTTTTGTTATTGAGTTAATTTTCACTGTACCCGAAGAATAGCACGAGGTTCCTGAATTTAATTTTTATCCGTTTATCAGATTTCAACTCTATTCCTCACTAAAATAATCTTTCTGGCACGCTATATATTTGACCTATTCTATATAAAATTACTTTTCAAAAGCTTTCATTCATTTTAACAAATGATTCACGGTGCATTTCGGTTTTTACTGCCACTATTTGAGGTCTGTAAGCACACAAGGTCAGACAAAGCAGAAATCTCGACAACATAATATATACGATCATTTAGGAATTTCGTTGCAGTTTACAACTTCAAAAATTTTTACACGTAAAAGGTCTCATCTTGAAAGTGTACAAGCATGCGCAGGAACAAGTAAAACATTTTATTTCCGCATTTTCACATATCAGTTGCCAATTTTCTGGAAAATTTAACTCTTGAGTAGGTACGCTCTGATATTTCACTCGAATGCTTGCACGAGCCACTTGCGTCACAACATTTTCACGTACATTATCGAGAGACAGGACTACAAAAGTTATATTTAAAATTTTTGGCAAAGAGTAATAAATAAAACAAAAACCTTTTGTCCGTCACTGAACGCCCGGCAGTGAAATATTTTAGAAAATATTAGAATCTGTAATTAATAAATACCAGTAAAAAAAATATGTAATAAAATAAAAAAATAATAATGTTAATAAAATCCCTATATTTTTGTTATTATTTTATATATTATAATAATCGGAGAATACTTGTATTTATTTTGTAATCAAAATACATTTCCATTTTATAATGTATCATTGCTTTGATTTCTTTTATGCACTTTAAAAAGAATAATATTTTAGCTTTGACCCGTGATATCTCGGTTCCCAGTAAACCGATCTCAGCGAAAGAGGTGTTCCTGAGCCCTTCTTAATGTCCTCTTTCAATCGAATTTAATTTGAAGAGTGTCCGAGACTAACTTCTAAATTTGGGAGCTACGTTGACGCCACTAGGTCAAAGGAGTAGGAAATTTTTCGGCTACCTATAAACCCAAATTCGGGGATGTAGGCCATTCCGTTCAGGATTTAGGCTCAAAAACTAAAGACCAAGCCGTCGGCCTAAAAATCTGTATTTTGCAGTTTTCTCCGCTTCCAGTGTGTTGATTTATGCGAGAGTGAGCTCAATCAATTCGCTTCGTAGGGCTGCTACTGATGGCATAATTAAAAACAAATTTTGTTTTTTATGGGTTTTTTTGGTGTTCAGTTCGAAAAAACCTCTTAGGAAATCCTACTTCCACGATTTACCAAAAATATAAGCTGAGAAACCCGAAAGTCGGGTCAATCGATAAAAGGGAGGCAGGTAATATAGAGAAAAATGTGGGATTTGAGAAAGCAATTTAATAAAATAATCTTATTTACTAGTTTTATATTGGTTTCGACCCGATGATTCTAAAGATCTCCGGCATCAACAGCTCTGAAATCGGATTACAATTTACTTAAAATTATTATTTTAAAATATTTATTTGTAAATAATCCATAATTAACCAAATTAATATCAAGGAAAAATTTAATAAAAGCTGAATAATAATATGACACCAAAGTATAAAACAATAATAATGAATTTTGTTAAGATATTTCTGCAATAATTTTATTAAAATAAGTTAATGATTTAGAAAAAATATAATCTACATCATTATTAATTATATAATGATAAATCCAGAATTATTTGTTATTTATATATTATATATGTATGTATATATATATATATATATATATATATATATATAAAACAATATTTTCGATTTTGTCCATAATTTACAATTTTGTCTATTAATTAGAAACAAAATAAAGAAGTTCAATTAAATTTTATTAATAATAAATTGTAATATGGTGACGTTATAGTAGTTGAAATAAACTCATTTAAAATATTTCAATTATATCTAAAAAATCAATGATAAAAATTAAATAACGAATTAATGTCAAACTTTATATTGAGGACAAGAAATTCAAATTATAATAATAAAACAAAATAATTACAATTCTATCAATATATTTTCAATTTCTTATATTTCGTATGGAATAAATTATTATTCGGATAATTATTTATTGAAAATAAAAAATAATTTAATTCAAAAGTCAATTTCTTAATTTAAATTTTAATCAATTTAATGTATAATAAGGTGAAGTTTATATAGTTCACGCGCATGCACACAAAGTATTCAAGAACAACGTCGTAGTGGGGGCATCACAACATAGCCTAATGCCGTTTACAGTCCTGGCATTCGAGTCGATTTTCATGCTAATGTGCGTCAATTGATGATTCACATCAAAAATCGTGTGTGTGTGTGTGTGTGTGTGCAATTCACATACGGTAAAAGTGAAACTTAGAAAAGTAACGTACGAGAGAATGAGATAAATATAGAGAATCAGGAGTAGGATAACTGTAAGGATATCTTTTATAATATTTATACTAAGTTTAAGTTATTTTACATTTTAATGAGGCGATACGTGTGATCTATGAGCACGAATGTATTCTATCTCTTCTCTCGCCGGCTTAATCCTACATATTAATGTGTATGCTTCTGTTATAACGCATTTTCGTTTCCTCGAGTTTCAAATTACAACGTTCTATAGAAGTTTCAAAATCAATAAAACGATAAAACTGATAATACCCTTTCCATTTTCTAACCTATGAATTGAAAGATATCATTTTTAAGGAAAATATTTACGTAAGTATATTTATATATAACACTAACAATTAATGTTTTACTTACTCATAAACTTTTGTCATACATTATGCCCTAATGTATGACACATATCATTTCAAACGAAAAAATCGATCGTTCTAGTGCCAACCTGAATTTCATTCTGGAGAAGTACGCCGTTATGTAAACCTGGTCTCATAAATATGAGAACGCAATAGAAAGCGCAAATGCGTTTTCTATTGCGTTTTCTGAGGAATAAGTAAGGAAGAAAAAAAAAGAACTGACAATAATACAGGTTATCGTAAGTTATGACTCTTTTGTGAGAAGTCCACGAGTTTAGGCGATGTTGGATTGCTGTTGCATAACTGCCTGCCCACCAAAAGCTCAGGTATAACTTTAAAAACGGGAGCGAAATATTGCTCGCCTCGTAACTCATTTTCAGCGGGTAATTATGTGCATCTGGAAAATGAGAAACAAACTAACATTTAACTACCATATTATTATATATACTATGACATGTGCGCATCATATTATTAAATAAATTTAATAAACAACATATAAAGGATTTCAAAGAACAGCACAAAAGTAAGGGCACTAGTTTTTGATTATAGTTATTTTATTATAAGCTAATTTCTTTTATTCTAGCTATGTCAACATGATATAATATTTTTGATCCTAGTTATGTCCATATAAACTCAAATTGTAAAACAATACACAAGTCAAAACGTCCTGTTACCGTCGACAAATGTTTTAGAAAATTATAGTTTGTTAAAAAATGTATTAAGTTAAAATTATTCGCCAAAATACTTTAGCGAGAATTCAAACATAAATTTAAGGCAAATTTCAAAGGAGTATAAATTTATGGATCGGATGGTATGATTTAGTAGAAATTCAAGGTGAACATTCCCGATCAATGACGTAAAACCGTAATGCGGTCCACATATACATAAAGTATACAAGAGATATTTTAGCATCCCTGGCTTACGTATGAATGCATAAAAGTATATATTAGGTTGGGGAAGAAGTGTTTTCGTATTTTATAAGTGAAAAGTTGCAGTAAAATCTCTTTGGTTAATTTGTTTTGTATCTGGTTAGTTTTGACACAATTAGATAGACGATATTTAAAAAATAATAAAAAGCAAAACGGTGTCTCGCAATTTCTCTATTTTTTTCCTTTTGTCTATCAAAATGAGTGAACCTAACTTAGGAACTCGATACATTTTGTAATTTTATTTCAAAAAATGGAAAAATGCGACACAAGCGGCGGAAAAATTCGTGACGTTTGTGGACCTAATCCAGTATCGGTAAGAGTAGCACAAAACTGATTCAAGCATTTTCAGTCCGTTAATTTTGGTGTCGAAAATGAACCTCACTCTGTTCAACCTGTCACGGACAAAGTTGATGCGATTTTGGAAGATCGGCGTATTGGTTCTAACGACATAACTGAAGAGCTGGGATTGATAATAAAACAGTTTTAAACCATTTGATTTACAAAATATATAATACCCAAATAGGCTCCATACTTGGGTCTCACATGAGCTCACTGAAAGATTTCTAATGAATCGTGTACTCATTTGAGATTTTATATTGACACGTAATAAAACCAAACTGTTTCGGAAACGATTGATCACTGGTGATGGAAAATGGATTACCTACGATAAGAACTTGTGAAAAGGATCATGATTAAAGGCAAGCAAGTTCCACATACTATAACAAGACCCAGATTAACTCGTTACAAGTTATTATAACTCATGGTTACTATGTTTATGGTGGGACTGGATGGATATTATTCATTATGAGCTTTCTCAATTCGAATCTCTACTGCGAACTGTTAATGAGATTTAAGCAAGACATAGAGTAAAAACAGCTGGAATTGATCATCAGAAAGGGTGTTGTTTTTCACCGTGATAACATCAAACCATACACAACTTTAGCTACTCAAGAAATATTGGGAGAGATTGGTCGAGGAATGTTAATACATCCACCACATAGCCCTGACCTTGCACTCTCATATGTTTACCTGTTTCTGTTTCGATCTCTTCAGAATTCTTTCGATAGTCTTAGGTTAACATCACGAGAAGATTGTCAAAACTAATTGTCGTAGGTTTTTGATCAGAAGTCCAAAAATATCTACAGCCATAGGATTATGTTACTATCTACAAAATGACAACAAATTGTTAAACAAAATGACTTATGTATTAAAATTATGAGTAATTAAAATATCACGAAAATTAGCTTGACTATATATAAAATATGAAAAACTGTTTCGACCTTAAAAAATAATTTGCATGTAAAAATAATTTAAAATAGTTGGTTTCTAAAAATGCCTAAATCAAATCTCAATCAAAAACAACATTAATAACAAATACAAATGCTTATAGACCACTTATTTTATAAAAAAAAAATACATACATATATGTCATATACTACTGTGAAGTAGACTATTATATATGTTATGTGCATTATAATAAATAATTATATTATAATAAATAAATAATATTTCTTTGGTGTTGGCTCGTTACTGTTTCCTCGTGAACCTTATTAGCTAGCGCCGCAGTCGCGTCTCCGTTTCCGCCTTCACATTTCTATTAAAGTTAGTTCGTCCCTTCACAACGACTATTCTCTAATCAAACTTTTTCAATTCTGTAATTTTGAGTTTCTCCGATTTCGTGATTTAATAACAGTTGGCTATTGCTCTCGATTTTGTGCATGTAAGCTTTAGTTTTTAAATAGTTTGAGATCACATTATGTTCTTTAAAATGCATTAGAAAGTCTGAAATAGATTAAAATTCAAATAAGATCATTTAGAAAAGTATGATGAGCAGATAAATAACTTAACCATCTACGTGACGAAATAAACGTGAAAAATTAGATAAGTGATTGTTGAAAATAATTTAATCACCTCAACAATTATTATAATTGTTATGAAATCTACATGTATTTTATTATGAACTAATTGTTTTACGCACTTTTGCCGTACATAAATTACATAGTATAATTATATTCAAATTATATATATATATATGCTGCCACCTGACGACTTCAATTTTGAAATAAGGTTAACATGATTGACGCTCGGTAAAAAGACACAATACAGCAATGCGGTCATCCGACGACTATAATTTTAAAACAACATTAACATGATTAACGGTCGGTAAATTTTTTGTTCAAATATTTCTTCGATCTGTCATCTGAGCTTCATAATATAATACAACAAAAAGAAGAACGTTATAAATAGTGTGCTAAATAATAAACGGATTTAATCCGTTATTATTAACAGGTATTTATAACTGTAACAAATTTCTATTTATTAAATTGAATCGAATGATTTATTTACATATTGATTACAAAAACGATAAAATAAAATGCCCAGGCGACGAATACTGGAAAATCAAGCAGAAACAGATCGAAGTAAGTCAAAAGGTTAAGATATTTGCCTCCTTTTTAGAAAAAAACCTCACTATTACTCCATATAAATTTTATATTACTTCATAGATAATTGCTTGCTCTACCGACATCTACGATTAAAAAAATTGTTATTGCTTTTGTTTTTATAAACTAATTAATTATTAAAATTATATATATGCTTTCATCTGACAACTTTAATTTTAAAACAACGTTAACATGATTGACGGTCGGTAAATTTTTTTGTTCAAATGTTTCTTCGATCTGTCATCTGAGCTTCGTAATGTAATACAACAAAAAGGAGAACATTGTAAACAGTGAGCAAAATTGGAAACGAATTGAATACCTACAATAAATTTTGATTCATAACTTATTGAACATTTGATATATAATAATTGGAAAACATTAAAATAAAATACCAGACGATGATCATTGGAAAATCCCGCTATGAAAACGTCCATATATATATATATATTAATTTATATTGTTTATGAAGAAGTTTTGTAACAAAAAGCAAATAAAATTAATATTTAGTAGTACGTCAAACTGATAATTATTACACATTTAGTGAATCTGCACAGGATACGTCTAGTATGATATAATACAATACCGGTCTCGAAACGGATCTTGATTCTTCCTTGGACGTTGCTGCTATTTTTCCGGTATTCATAGATTTTTTGTGGATGAAACTTATCCTATCTCGTGTTTCAGGAAATAATTTACCTCTATGCACAATTTTAATACAATTCCTGTCGCGATTAGTTCTATTTCGAAACTTATTCCAAATGAAGAAATAGACAGACGCTCAATTCTATTGCTACAGATATATCACGAGCTGATACCCTAAAATATAAACTAAAAAAAGCATTAATGTTAATTTTGTAAAAACATTCAATACACCTATGTCACTACAATAACACTTATACATAATATACATTCACACAGAAAGCTCTAGTCTCAATATAAAATCAACCGTATTTCAACTGCAAACATGCCGATCGCACACTCACAAAACATCCCATAAACTAGATGAAGGAATTTCGACTACTTTTTGTTTAATTTTATTACTGACCCTAAATCGAGTTCCGAATTCTCGTACGTTGCTTTTTATATTCAGACTTAATTTTAAAATAAAGGCTTAATCGTACTTAAGAAACGACTTATTATCCCTCACAGGAAGAGAGTAATTAAAAATGGCGTAATCCTTATCGTTCACATTCATCGTTGAAGGGCCCGTAAAATTCCAAATGTTATTATTTAAATTGAATAGTTAATAAGTTGAATAGATAGTACGTAGCTTAAGATGTGTACATTACAATTATATTGTGCGTTAAATAACATGTTGTCATAAAAATAGGTGTTGGAATAAATTTGGGTCAAAATGTTTCTATTTTTATAGTTCAAAATTGATTCGATTAGTTTTTCTACGACGTTATCAATACACAAGAAAGAAGCTCAAAAGGCAAAGAGTAATTTATTAACCATTAATAATCGTTTATATTTACTTACACTATATAGTATACTACAGAAACGGACTATAGGAACTTACCTGTTTCATTTGTACTTTTCAGAGTTTTATTAAAATTTTACGTGATAAAATATTGTTTTCTATTTAAAAAATAACTGTGCCGCACTCTGTGTTTACTTTTTCATACGTAAGCGTGTACGCATCCGAACTGTCATTTAAGTAACATTCAAAATAACAATGCGCAATAAATAGCGGAATATCGCCGCGTACGTCGCGTAACACGGCTGTAAAGTTACTAACAACGTTCAATGTAAACAGGGCGGCACATAGTTGGCACGTGTTTCAAATATTTTGCGACTTATTTCCGCGAGCAAGTTTTCACGGCTGTAGATCCTCCGTTTCTGGCGTCAGCGCGAGTTTATGGACGGCCGAAGTTGCCGGGGCAGGAGGCCCTTTGTTAACCCAGCCGGCCGGCCGCGCTCCACTACAACATATTCAGCGTTGGCGGGACGAGTTACGTGACTGCCTCCCGCCGGACCGAGTGCCAGCCCTTACACTTAATACTGCAAACATTCTTGTTATCACAATGGCTTAAAATTACTACGGATCTGACCCGGCGGACGGACGAGAGCGCGTCTGCTCGGACCACCGCGCGGGGACTAATTGATTGTGTTTGATAAGGAAACAACTCGCGCTATCCCCCTGTAATTGTATGGATCGGCCGGTCTAGCGGCGGCTTCAACTGATTAACATCTTAATACGTTTTTATTGTGATATTGAGTCTGTATACACTTGTATAGATTACGATTGTACATATACTCAATACGATAATGCTTTAGGTTCGAGAAGAAAGCATCTGATCATGGAACCAGATATTTATAGTAGTGACACCTAAACAACTACAGTTCACAACGGAAAAGAGCAGCAATTTGCAATATATTTTGTAAGTGAAACTTCTTTTGGAACCGTGTGAATTCAATGTTATGAAACCTTTTTATGCGATGGTTCGTAGCGGCCTGCGTCCCCACTATTCTGCCCTCGTATACATGGACTCTGCATGCCATTGAGACTAGACTCCCTGCTATATACTACGTTCTTAATCTACTCCAAATATATACAAATAGAGGGAGAGAGACATTAAAATCTATAGTAGGTTATTTTCTTTCAGTACGTAGTGATTATCAAGCCCTTTTAAAAATTATTTTATATTGAATTGAACAATTTCTATCTTTACTAAAATGTTACTTTAAGTAATAAAAAATTGTCTCTCTCTCTCTCTCTCTCTCTATTTCTTGTATTATATTTTTGGTTCTAAAGGATAAAGTTTCCGTTGTATGATGGATCGTTATTTTAATACAACTGTGATTTGTCTACTAAATGCGTGTAGTTAATTCCATAGTACCATCACCGAAACTTCTATGGTTACACTTTTGTAAATATGGGGTATATATTTATCAAAATTGTAGCGACCTGGTAACGCATTTATGAAACATTACAGTACGGCAGGTCCGTGGGCAAGCTACCTGATCGAACGCTGCACTGCACACGTCATCGCCTCACAACAGCATTCCTCGCTCGTCGCTCCCAAGTCACGATATATGTACGAAAGTTCAGTATAAGCGATTTCGTTTGATATATCATATGGTACAGTTTAGAACA
>BGZK01003747.1:0-20152 GCA_005406025.1 Eumeta japonica
TTAGTACAGAAGAAAATAAAACGGCACAATGATTCCATTCTTCCGTTCTATTCTCTTCTGTTGTTTGTCGATACCGCTATCGATATTTTCACGTTGGCCTTCTTTTTCTGAGATAAAGCTCTCATCACAGCGATTTGCATCTTCAATATACCTCTCCCAATAGTAGTTGATGTATCTTTAGACAGGACAGATTTCTTAAATACTAAGGTAGATATATTATTTGTTTACTATTAGAAAGTCACATTCGTCTAATTGCAACACCGACAAATGACATTTTTCATTTATTATGACTAGAGTGAATTATTAAAATTGCTACTTTTTACGGCAGTCATGTTTAATAAATGCTATGAAAAGTCACATGTAAAAATAATAATTCTGAAGGATTTTATTATTGTATCTTCTCCTTTTCGTATTTCCGAATCGATCATAAGTTGATTTTAATTTTCAAGCATAACACCTTACACTGAATAAAAATCGTTTTTCTTTTTGACGTGACAACGTCTTAAATTAGGTTGCGGCTGGGAGTCACTTTGAAAAAGTGTAACGCTCGGTAACGTAACGATGAGTCACCGAACGAGAGAGGCCCGCCGAATGCTTGCCGTCTCTCTCCACTCAACTATGATCGGTCTGCCGCGCGCACTGCTAGAGAATTAGTGCATAAGCGCAAATGTATTGCAAGTTATTGTATGTATATTTGTATATAAAATACGTATGTATGTGTAAAGGTAAAAATAAAATTTTGTTAATATGAAATTCAGTGCGAGATTCTTTGTATAAATTAATGTTTTAAATATAATTCTTTGTATAAATAAATGTTTTAAATTGTTACTATTATTTCATCCTTCTTCCTACTATACGAATGAATATTCACATTAAAATGATTTTACCATTCAAAGTCGTTGTCACGTAAAACTTTCGCCCGTATACCGACTTTACAGGCAACCAAATTTTTTTTATTTATTTTTTTATTTTTGTCGTTGTAAATTCGATATGACATTAAGATTTACGCTTCAAACCATCCACTAGATATACCTTTCAAAAGCAACGAATGTTTTACACGTCGTTTGTATTCAACTTTTAAATATTGATAAAATATCATGTTTTAGCAAAATAGCTTTAAAAAAGCACAAACAATAAATTTCACACTTATCTGTAAAGTGAATTTCTTCTATGTTTTGAATTTACGAAGCCGACGCACCCGTTCCACGAGTGTCACCGGAGAAACAATTTATCTTTCTCGGATCGAAATAGATTTGTTGCTCCAGTGAGCGTGTGACGTATGAAAATGTATGTAGACTCGGGAATATTTAGTTTAGCTTTTATGCAAATTGTATTGGTTTATAATAACACACCGCTCGTAAACCCCCATTGTGAATCTTAATTCAGATCCTGTTATCGAATTATTGCTCTGGTAGGTTTCAAAAGCATAGTACGCTGGTATACCCCAATTAAACCATTAGAAGGAAAATTAAGTGACATCGTTAAAAAAGTTAAAAAGACATTTTAAATTCAATTTATATGACACTTAGATCTCGTACCTTGTCTTTACCAATATTATCGAGATTCTGTTGTAAAGAAAAACTTTACTTTTAAATGACGCAATTTTATTCGCATGTATTACAATTCTATATAAAAAGAAATGTAACACACAATTATTTATTTGAAGTAATAACATGACAATTTTCAATAATAAAATAAAATATTTTTGGCTATTATGATGTAAAGGGAAATTAATGACATCTACATGCGCATATTTCTCACGATCATAGCACATTGGTTAGAAATTAATTGAATTGGTATTAGGTTTAATTCGTGGGAATATCTTACAACTATGGAAGTTATTGTTTTTTTTTTGCTTATGTCACAAAATTTCACTTGAAAAAATATGTCAATAACAATAAGGTTATTGACATATTTTGACGTGACAACGTCTTAAATTAGGTTGCGGCTGGGAGTCACTTTGAAAAAGTGTAACGCTCGGTAACGTAACGATGAGTCACCGAACGAGAGAGAGGCCCGCCGAATGCCTTGCGTCTCTCTCCCACTCAACTATGATCGGTCTGCCGCGCGCGCACACTAGCTAGAAATTAGTGCATAGCTTGCAAATGTATTGCAAGTTATTGTATGTATATTTGTATATAAATACGTATGTATGTGTAAAGGTAAAAATAAAATTTTGTTAATATGAAATTCAGTGCGAGATTCTTTGTATAAATTAATGTTTTAAATATAATTCTTTGTATAAATAAATGTTTTAAATTGTTACTATTATTTCATCCTTCTTCCTACTATACGAATGAATATTCACATTAAAATGATTTTACCATTCAAAGTCGTTGTCACGTAAAACTTTCGCCCGTATACCGACTTTACAGGCAACCAAATTTTTTTTTTCTGATATTTTTATAATGACATATTTGTTTATGAATTATGTAAACTGACTAGATGTGGTAATTAAGAATAAAATCAAAATTAGAACCGGTTAAAAAAGCGGTGAACTGTAAGCCATGAAAAATTATATGCTATCTCTTTCTCACAAAACGGGATATAGCGTTTAATCTATATGGCGCTAGTAAACAATAACGTCACTACGTATTAGTGCCTTTTCTGTGTACTTAGCAATTACAAAAAGTCATTACTCAAGTATTCTTACAGTTATCAAGAGAACGCGTTCACTACTCTTCTATTTAAATAAAAAATGTTTAAATACAGTGATATAAAAAAAAACATAGTAAACTACCCTATTGCGGATTCATGATGAGTCACTTAATAAATATGATTAATCACTCACAAAATTTCTAAACTACTCTAAATCTTAATTCGATATCACCGCCTATCCATTTCAAAATGAATAAATAGATGCAGAATATGGGTTTCCGTATAACATTTTTTATTTCGATCCGGTTTGTTTGTGAATACGAATAGTTTTCGAGGAAGGGACACAACAAAAAATATCCTCATCATAAACAATGCGGTGCGGATATCGAGACTGCGCGGAATTCGACCGCACAGCCAATATAGAGGGCGCTCGAGAGCCGCCCTGCCCGAGCACTCGCGGCGCGGCCGCCGCCCCGTTTCCGACCCACTTTACATAGTTCGCGGGGCGTTGACAAGTCAGTCGTCTGGCACGTTTTTGCCTCGTCAGGGCGCTCGGCGGGCGCGAGACGCCTCGCACGGGTTGGACCTCGGCCAACTGTTTATTGAGGCAGTTCAAAATAACGAGGGGGAGGCCCTCATCGTTTAAAGGATTACGCCGGAATGTATGGGTACGCGGAACTATCGGATTGTTTCGTTGGGTCGCATCGTAATCTTGACTTAACTCTCTTGCGGAATGTAAAGAAATTCGTTCGTACGCATAGGTCTAAGATAATTTTATTAGTTAAAATAAATATCTAACAGGCGCTTTAAATTTTGTCCTTAAATTTCTAAACGTTGCTTTATTTAGCGCCATTTCATAGAATTTTAAGGTAATAACAGTGCTGTTATATTGTTGGTACTCAACAATAAATGACACTACATAAACTACAAATGGAACTACAAATATATGTAGCTATTTAATATACGTAGGTAAGTAATATATGTAGGTATCTATTAATATATGTAGGTAAATCTTGCAATTACATAATATTATACTATACATATACCTTTTTTATAATTATTTAAAGAGCAAACGAACATTCGAGTCACAAGGGACCAGGTTATCAACGCCGCCCCTGAACATTTGCAAATCCAGAGGAGCGATCTATGCGTAGTCTGCCTTTTAGTGGAGAATAGGATATCTAATAGAGGAAGAGTGGGCCAACGTAACTTTTAGGAAGGAATAGGATATCTGATAGGGAGAGTAGGGCACCGTAACGCTTATTCACTTGACAAAACGTAACAGCAAAAGTGGCCATTTTACATCTGTAGTCTCTAAGAGTATGGCATCACTCGGGCGAGCTGACGACCCATTTTCGTGCTACAATCACATTGAGCACGGCATGACTTTTACACATAATTTAGATATTTATTGTTAAAAAAAGACATAAGCAACCTTTTCCATAAGGATCCATCACATTCCCACAGCAAATTTGGAAGATGCCTAGCAAATTTCGGAGCCCAGGTACAAATTGAAACAAAGTTCCTTATCGTATGTCTTGCAGATGGGATCTATTCGGTAAAAAGTGTTCGACCTGTACTTTCGAGAGAAAGAGACGAAAGAGAGAGAGAGACGGTAAACACGTACTTGCTGCCGAGGAGCGATTGCTCCTCTAGATTCCTATCTTATAGCTTGTTTACAAGCGTATGTCTATATAAATAATAATAACAATATATACTCATGTTTATTTTTCCCAGAATGGTATATAAAGACTATAAATTTGTACATAGCACGATCTCTGCGTATCTCTCATGCTTCACTGACATCCATCAAACTCCTCATGCAAGGTTACTCTCGCTTTCGGTGCTTAAAACTTAGTTTTGTTTTAATACACCACTTATTTGGTCTGCGTATTTTTTTAGTGTGACTCTTGTCAACTTTTTTGTCAATCTATTTTCATTCATCCTTTTCAGATGGACAAACCACGGCAAAATACGTTTTTCTGCTCTAGTCACATATTCTTTTAAACAAAACTGCTCTGTGACATCACTTTTTCTATGTCTGTCTTTAAAGATCACTCCACATACGGACACTCACAAAAAGATTGCATCTTCATTGAATTTTTTCTGTTTTTATATGTTTTCTGATTTTTTTATATCGTATTCAACTTTTACTAGCATTAATAAGCGTAAAGACCAAACCCCATAATGAATTTACTATTCATAATACTGAGCATGGCCCCATTCACTTTATTTACCGCTTTTACTCTTCTTTCAATATCTTTATCATGTTAACCGTCATTAACCAGATTATACAAACTTTTTTACTTGTTCACTCTCTCACCTTCGATACACATATTTCATTCAGTCATGCTCTTACTTCTTTTAATTAGTGCGATCTCAATCTTACCGAAATTCTGTCTGCTTGACAGAATCATTCATATTTAGTTATCATCACCTACAACTCGCACGCTGACGGCGCAAGGATTAAATTGGTCATCGGCGTACATTCTTATATTATAATCATTCTGTTACAAATCTTACACATAGATTGAATAGCTATGTTGTAGCTTCATGTCAGATATGTACTCTGAAACCTTTAGGAATCTCAAACTAGTCAGTACGAGTCCCATTTATTCTGGTAGCCAGTCACTGAAGTCAAGTATCTGTATAAAGACTGCCGTACCTATATCAAAACGCTGCTCACAATAGGCATGGATAGGTTTTCATTTTCATTTTTATTCACTCTATCATTAGTTTCCAGTTCCAGGTCTACAACAGTTACAGTGGTCTGTAATGGGTGACAGACATTAATTACATTTAGTTCCAATATCATTAAAGACTTTTTCTTTAAATTGGATAAGTTAGGTCTTATATTACCTTATGAAATTCGACTTCGTGAGTGTGCGCTGCGACAGGCCGATTCGAACTTTAGACAAGGGCCGGCTGCGCGGTGCCGCGTTCAAAATGGTGTTTTTATTTCCGCTTTCCGCTCTCGTGACAAACAAAGTTCGCCTTTAATTTTAATCAACACTTTCTTTCTACGACGCACGGATGACCCTTCGGGTTTGTCGAGATTTTTATTGACCTCATTTTTTAACTCCAATAATTTTAAGTTTTCTCCATTTTAAAAAAAGTATACATCTTAAGCCATTATGTTGAAGAACATTAATTCTAAAAATTAGTAGTTGGTTATTATGATTTAATCGTAACATTGCAAAATTCTAAAAGCGATCCCACAGAAATTGTAATGATGAAATAGAATAAGCGGTCTTATAATTCTGCAAGTCTTTTCATCGTAGACATCGACGTGTGTGATATCGTGAATCGCTTTTACTAGAGAAAAAAAACTATATTCGACGAGTATATGTTTAACTTCTCTTAATTTTCAAATATTACGAAGTTACTGTTTTCAGATCCATTTCAAAAATCGGATTATAGGATTTTGACCTTTTAGGGCGCTAGGAATTTATTTGAACCATTTTCCGAGTGATATCTGTATGCTGTGCTGCGTGTGCGCGCGCGCCTGCGTGTGTGTGTGAGTACCGATTATTTTGAAAGTATAACTGACGTTTTTGCTTAGAAAACAACGTAGATCGTTGCAAACTGCATCAAAATTGATTGATTTGTTTAAGAAGTATCGTTAATTAATTATTCGCAAAGAAGAAAATAATTTCTAAAGTTCTTGTTGCATTCATATTTGGTATCGGTCAACTATCTCTGCTTAAAAAACTGTGTATAATGCTGCAAAGCAGATGAAAATTTAACTATGCATTGAATAGATATCGTAATTTAAAATTTTAAATAGTAGCGCTGTTTTCAGAATAAAATTAGCTGTTTTTTAATAATGTGTTTAAATAAAACTAGATAGTTTTTTTAACTGAACTCAAAGAGCTGAAAACGTATTAAGATTATATCTTTTAGTTCGTAGAGCTTGAAAAAGTACAAAATCTTGTCAGCTCAAACACAATAATATACTGCTAAGTATATTTTTGAAGACTTTGAGCTTGAAAGAAACAAAAAATTTCAGTATTGACCTATAAGGCCAAACGTTTTCTATTTTTTTGGCTCGAAAATTTTAGAAATAAGTCTTTGAGCGTTAAGACAACTACATTTTTGAACCCATCAATTAATATAATAGCGGGAATTTTTAAGGATGGCCTGCAGCGCTATTTGCTTTACCGATTCTTTGGCATATGTTCATTGATTTTTAAGAAACTGCTGAATCTATTTGGATCGTTGAATGTATTTAATTAAAATAGAACCTGAGATATTTTGACATGTCTTTAAACAAATCTTCGTTTAAAAAATTGGAGAATAGTATGTTTACAAAAATGTCATAGCGACATTTATGGATTATGGACGAATAGGATTTTCGACACTTGCCGACTTTTTCATCACACACATTCGCTCTATAAATTTGTTTCTCCCTATAAAATAGAAAAGCCGAGTTAGTCAATAATATACATTGTGAGGTTTTTCCCCAAGGATCGATTGTCAATTCTCGCTTAGCAACGTAATATCGTTTTATATTTTTCCGTCGTATCATTACCACACCTTGGGTGTAAAAAAATTATAATAATATTTATATTTATATAAATATTAATGTTTATATTGACTCCTATTTTAACGTCCAACCTTATTTTCTTATGGACATCCCAAACATTCTTTACAGATTTTAGTCATATATAATTATAAAATTTAATCATCGAATCACAAAAAAGAATTGAATAAATAACTGTTTCACAATAATATGATAACGAAATCTGCCTTGAGATACCTGTTAAACGATCTGTTGTATTTGGAATTATTGGCGACTAAGGAAAAGACAACAAAAAAGTACTTTAATTAAAGTAATGAATAGAAAACTTTAGAAGAGATAATCAAATTCGATACCAATGTCTATCAACACGAATACAAAACGCGAAGTACTGATGTCAAAAGGATATGTAGTAATGAAACTTGAGGTCCTAGCACGACGCCCTAGACGGGAGGCTCTTTACAGGTCTTTGTCGCGTCAATATAATGAATGAAAGGAACAGTCTAGAGAGACTGTTGTCTGGAGCGTCATGTTATACCCGCTGAAATACAATAGCGTCTGGCATAACTTGAAGTAGTATCGACTCTAGAAACAACTAATTTCACTAATAGATTTTGAAGGAATTACTACCTGTTAATTTCTTCCCGATAAAAAGAAACCTTTCTTTTTATAGTAAAGTAATTTTATTTACATACAACGGACGTTAACTGCGCTTGCACAGTATTTTTGGAAAAGTGCACACGTCGTGACGTGTAACTGTATAAAAGATGTGGAAGTTATATATACTTAAATGTATTTAAGACGTAAAAAAAGAGAAGTAATGAAAAAATTTAGACATCGCCCGCTAATAAGAGTGAAATACTTAGAATAAACGATGTGTAAAACATTAAATGAACTTAAAAGACCAACCAGACAATATTATCAATTATCTTCGTTTATTAAATAGACACTTCCGAGTACATCCTCACTCATTGGACTCATCAGATAAAAGCTCGTCGGATACATCAATCGATGCCTCCTGAAGAATCACTGGGGAGAGAGCGTGTGGACTCACTCACACATCGATTCATCTTCGTTGCTGCGGACTACGCTCGTAAAGTATCTGGACCGTTTTACGGAAGCAAGGTGTGGCCCGATAATGTCGCGGACGTGCGCGCTATAACATTATCGTGGACGGAAATTTAAAAGCTTCTTCGTTTATATTTCTATGCATTTTACTATTCTATATCATCATTATTCCGCCGAGGTCTACGATATTAAGTTGATAATTATAAAAAGCACATAATAAAGTATTGCTACGATATTATAGTTTAACTATAGCTTTTTAAAAATTATGCTTCAAATAATGTAAAGAAATATTACGGGTTTATGTCTGTAAAATGGCTTAGAAAGCATAAAGTTATACATATATATATATATTAATAATTTGGTTTAGTATAAAATAATGAGCGTTTCTGATAATGATCACGCTGGACGTTTGGATTCATAATTGGTAATATAGACCTGTTATATCAACAGTTTATATGTTTTCGAACCATAGCAAATACGTGATATTGCCATATTTTTGTATTCAAAAGAAAATTTTTCAATACTATCTTAATTAATTTTTAGAATACGCACTAGATGAGACGTAATAAAGGTCTGATTTTTGTTGTGTGAACCGATAGGATTATGCCCTTTCAGTAACATATCATTCCTTTTTTTAATTTTTTTTAATAAAGTACTTTACATCTATAGACTCGTAGTTCATACCTTTTTTGATGGAAGCCTTTTATTTTTATACATTACTGTTTAACAGTTAATAAGAGCATTATTCGCTCAGCACTATTTAATTATGATATATACAGTTTTACTTCCCTATTAACTTTACTTACATATCTAAAAACTTTTTGTTTTTGTTTCGGAACCGATCTTTATCTCGGTTCACAGCACCTGCTCACAGGGTTGATGTTAAAGCGGTCATCGCCCAACTCGACCATATTTGAGGGAATTGAGTGATTCGGTTTCTTCGCCACTATGAGCCAGACCATTAAGTATCCGATCATTTTTTATTTATTTTTGTTCAACTGTAGCTATAAATCTTAATTACTACTTAATGCTACATTATATTTTTTATATTTACAGCTAAATCGATTGCTTTAAGTATTCTCTAAGTTTGGTCAAATATAATGCATTTCAAAGAGGTTCAGCCTGTTGATGATGGGGAATGGTTAACATCGTCTATCAGAAGGACCTCTTTTGCACCCGCAAGCTGTGTCGCCATAAGAATTCTCCAAAGTGGCTTGTGAGGTCTTCATCTACGATCAGTCGATCGCAGCTCTTCGATCCCCGGAAGCCATTCAACAAGACCAACGCCATCGTTCTCATATTCTGGTTTGTGTGAGCTCCTAATCAGCTAGCAAGCTTTTCTTTGAGGTCTCTGCTTCTCGTGTTGTGGTGATGACAACATCCTTCTCAAATTGGAAGTGTTTTACGACCCATGTTGTTTTCTCACAACCTGGGACTCCATTGACCTATGTTATATCGGACAGCACCCAGTCTTTCCGGGTGTCGCCAGAAGCTTTACATCTGATAACGGTTTTTGCCATCTCCAGCGCTCCTAAACCGCAACCCTCGTGCATCGAACAGTGACCACTATCGGGTAATACAAGGGGATGATATATTTTAGTCTTTCTGTGCGTTCCGTCTGTTCGTCTTATCAAGAGCCACCAGGCCATTTGACGCACTGTAGGCTGCCATATGTATAATACTCATTTTTCCTCTCAGAATTGCTTGAAAGTCGTTGTCATATATGGCTGCCTCCGCATTCTCAAGCGCAGCCTTTAGCTGTACCTCAGATTTATCTCAATATAACCTTAATATCACCTAGCACATGGCTTTGTGGACTTTCGGGGTTGCGCATACACCATGGTGCCAGGTAAGCGCCATGAACTCTGAGAATGCATTCACGTAGTGATCTCGTAGCCGCCTTACAGGAACTGGTGCCGGTAGATCGATCTCCCCTTTTTGGGCTCTTGTTGGCACGGTTTTAGACTTTCTTGGCACAGTTGGCTTCTTCCTCTTTACTTGGGATGTACTTCTTCATTTCTAATATGCCTGCCGTGCCTATGTGAGCCTTCAATCAGAATAATTGAACCTTTCAGCTCTCTTCTCTAGCCTCCCGAATGTTCTCTCTGATGAACTTAGCTATCGGATGCTCTGCCTTGCTCTCCATTATAAGTTCGTGACTTCCTTACCTCTACTCCACCAAGTTAACGTAACTGAGCAACTTAAATCTTGCTCTCTATTTTGCTGCCGCCGGTATACATGTATGGACCAGCAATCTTTTGGACAATTTCCGGATCTGCGTGCTCTAGAGGTTGGTATGTTATTCTTTGTAGTGCAGAGGGATGAGGTTGCTCCAGGTAACTCACCTTCGTTTTGAGCTCTCACCTCAACAGGAGATAGTCGTTTGAGAGGTTCCTTTTGTGTTTGTACCGATTAACGCACTCTCAAGTCTAGTAAGAGCAGGTCAGACAGTGTAAGAGCAGCGTTGAGAGATACCGTGCGATACTATTTACAGATTTTCGGCGCGAATCCCATTTGCAGTGTGTCTAGTCGTTTTCTGTTCATCAGGAATCCCACTACCGGGGACCACGCACTTACAGCATGACGGCGACGTAGATGGTCCTAATGATTTAAGGGTTAAGATTCCATGTGACCTCAGCGGCGCGCGTCATCTATTTCTAGATTTCTGCCACTCTTCTGCATATGATGGCCACATGCGTCTTGAACGATAGGCCTTTATCGATGGTTAGGCCTAGTACCTTCAGTTCGTTCACAAACTCGATCTGTTTGTAGGTAACTCGTATGATGGAGAGGTCATACTTCGGCTTCTGATTTAACATAAGCCATTTTCCACATTTTAACCATTAACCGACAAAAAAGTTTCTTCATTTTTATCAAGTTCATTCCTTACCAGAATTATATGCTTACAAATTTTAAACTTTTATCGAATTTTTGTGCAAATATGACAGTGAGAAGTTTATAAATAAAAGTGTGTTGTATTTGCAGGCAAAAGAGATAAATAGTGCGGTGTGTTTATTATTGCATGATGGCAAATTACCTAATTTAGTAATTATTACGACAGTATCGACTTATTGATGACGGCTTACCGCATGAGTAATTCGTTTCATTACGGAGTTCTTGTAACAACCTTCCGGCTTTATTATAAGAACCCTGGTCATCATCTGGGACCAGAGCACTTGTCAACACAAATCTAAAGTGCCCAAGCTCGACGAGGTTACCTAATTTGGTTACAGAGCTCCTGTGACCACATTTCGGCTCCATCATCAGAACCCTGAACATCATCCAAAATAAAAATATTTGCGAAAATGAATCAAACGAGTCCAAACGCAATGGATTTATGCTATTTCTTTATATAATTCCTATGGCCACCTTCCTGATCAATTGACAAGATTCTGAACATCACCTAGAAGTACAGCATTTGTGGAGACAAATGAAATGATGTCAAGTTCAATGATATTACAATGGTAGAGTGTTTGTGGCCACCTTCCGGTCCCATCGTCAGGATTCTGGGTATTATCTATGAACAGAGTACTTGCGAATACAAATCACACGAATCCAAACTCGACGTGGTCGCATCTATTTGTTCTAAAAGTTCCTTACCGATGTCCCAGTTTCGGCCACCAAGACTCTTAAATCATCTCCCACAATCGCAGAATGTTATTAACAGAAACTATTTTATGGTATTGCTTTCGAATTTAAATATGTGAATTCAGAGAGAATATAAAACATTTAAGTTGTTGGAAATGAAGAAGACCGATGACCCTCATTCTCTCTCTTGTACAATCATAAACTATGTCGTTGACTTGATTGCGTCATATTTGGTGTTTATTTTTATGATTGGACAATGGAATTGGAAATGTTTAGACAATGGCTTGTTTCTCGATCTAATAAAGGAGAGCAATCATTCCATTATTTAAAGGCGGAAGCAAATCAAACCCCATAAACTTTAGGCCTACATCTGTATCTACGCTATTAAGTACAATTTTAGAAAAGGTGATTTGTAGTCTTTACAATAATTTAAAACACTTAAAGTTTGTTAACCTACTTGTTTGTAAAAACTTCTCTTTCTATTGTAAGAACTTTTCTGAAAAATCTATTGTGCAGTAAATGTCAGGTAGGGTAGGTAGCTGGGTAAGATTTAATTACCCAGGGGACAGGTGAAACTAAATAAAAGCTTGTAAAAAGCAATAACTACTCGGCCACCAACAACAACACGCCAAACTAAATCATAATTCTCTCCAACAAATAACGACGCACTTAAAAATGTTCACACGTTAGCCCCGATTAAAATAGGCGTGAGGTCAAAACAGGGCGCGTCACCCGCCAGCGCCCGACGGCCGCTGTCACGCATTTAAATTGCCCTGTTTTGCGTTCGTCCCCTTTTACCCCTCCGGTTACATAAACTTTTGAACTTATTGCTTGTTGGGCACGAAAAAAATTGGGGAACGTGGAAAGTTTCGGTCACCACGGATACTGATATCTTAATATCGGCGAAATTCGGTCCTTCGAGAAAGTAAGCCGCTATATAAGGTATATATTTTTTCTTAGTCAATATAAAATAATTACAAAAAAATATGTATTTTTCTATATCTCAGCCAATTATGAAATCAATAAATAAATTGTTTTATATTATCCAATTATTATTATTATTAAACTGTTATTATCATTATTACCATGGTTAACATTATTTTCTTAAAGTATTTTTCGTTATACTTAATAAATTTATAAAGAACATCTTTTATTTTTATTTCTTTTTTGATTACTACCAAATAATATAAGAGGTTAATACTTTGAGTGCCTTATACAATAGAAATAATGCTTCATAACATATTAAAATTATCTGTCTAACTATGAAAATCAGCTACCATATGAACGCTATATGAAAGAGATGATTGCTATTTAATTTACCATTTAGTTTATTAACATTTGTTATTATGGCTTTTAGTTTTATCCTAAAATCAAACTCTTGTATATGATTTTCATTAGTATTATCTTTTGTAAAGATATTTTACGAATTCATTCACAATCTATTTTATATATATTATCTATTCAGTACGATATCTATTATCTATTCAGTTAATTATCATTTGATAATGTTAGAAAAATGTCTAAAGAACTATACAAAACTGTAATCACATAATGATTTCAGTTAAAACCTTAACCATTCTTTCGTGTTGCTGTAAGCTGGAAATTTTCGTTTGTGCCCGATAATTTACATCAACTAAATAGATTATTTTGAATTCTTATCAGCTAGAACCATTATAGTACGCATTTGCTTTCATTGAAAAAAAGAGTTACTCAATGATCATTTAAGGCGTAATTGCCTATAAAAGCAGCCTGTGAAACGAATAATCTCCCAAGTTCTCCGCTTCGGGCTCATATATGCGCCCCTTTAAAGCTCAGCAAAGCTCAGCCGTAAATGCTATAACGTTGCGACGCCTCACCCGTCGGCCACCGTCATATGTTGTCGACGGCGATCAGTGGTCCAAAATGACAAAACGAAGTGTATCCAACGCAGCCTCTCGCCTTCTCCGCTCTTGTTTGATATCCTCTAAAATTAAACGCTCAGCTGAAAAGCACCAGTGTACTAGGATAAGATACCAAGTCAACAGCCTCATGTTCTCTTTCGTCCCTTCTCAATTCGTTGAGGTCCTTCCCAAATACGACAAAGCGAGAATCCAAGGGGATGTACAAAAACTACTCTGAGTCACTTAAAGACTTCAATAGACATACTGTTCCCAAAGAAAATATTATATTATTGGCAATTTCTGTACTACATAATAGTATCAATTTCAATATAAATATTTATACATAAAACCTTATATAAATACTAGTCAAGTGCGAATCGGCCTCGCGCACAAAGGATTCTGTACCACAAATATATATTTGTGTTAAATATTTAAGATAAATTAATTTAATTAATTCATTTACCGATTCTTAACACGAGCCCCACTCATTTTGTGTTGATTTTTAATTATTGCTTTCCTTAAACTTACACTATAGTCACAACAAGTTTTACGCTTGTGTATGTTACTGCTTTTATAATAGAATAAAAATAAAAAAGAACCTGATACGCATTAAGTATGCGCTCACGCACTTAGCGAGTGTCAGCTTATACTGGACATGAAATGAACTGAAACGGAGCAACTAGAGACTTCTAATAGATGTTCTTGTAGTTTGTAGGCAAAAACATTTTTTTTTATATTCGCAAGTACGGAAACCTAGAAAGTAATATTGCTTTTCCTGAAAAATTCAATTATACCATCAGTCTTTTGTAAGACACAAACATAACTTTGAGAATAAAAAAAACAACCGATTCGTCCAAAAACGCCCAATAATCATCGATCAACATGATTTTAGGGTCTGAATTCTACATGTAAAATTTTAGTTTCTCCTTCGTCAAATCAAAGGAAAAAAAAGTTTTTTCATCAAAGTTTGCTTTTGTAGAAACTAGAGCAATATTTCAATTTTTCGGCAAAAAATTACTGATTTTTATATATCGTTTTCATAATATTACTTTAAATTATAATTAGAAAAGTTTTTGCTGGATATAAGAGTCTTTTTATTAAAGACTTATGATACAGTAACATAGAGATGTAAAATATTAAGAAATTAATATCTAAAAATGAATATTTTTTGTATTTCTTTTGTGTTCGTATGAGCTCTCTCGTATTTAATCCCAAATGTAATCTATAATATTCTCTTTGTACTGCCCTTTAAATCGCCGTTCGAACTCCATCACATCTTGGTGAAAACATTCTCCTTGTTCCTTGGCGTAGGCACCCATGTTATCTTTAAATTCGTCCAGATGAGAATGAAGCATATGCAGTTTGATAAATTCACCGCAAATAAAACAGAGTGAATCAACATCATGTTTACACTGTATTGATGCCGTTTCATAACTGAATAATACGCAAATATAGTCGTTACAGCTGTAATAGACAAGTTAACACTCACTACTGCGCCTCTTACAAATAATAATACAGTTTATTTTCGGGTTCATCAAAGTATAATCGGGTTCATCATGCTGCCATCTTCCTTTCATAAAATAAATTAAAATATACTTATCGATGTAAATCAGACAAAAGCAAACTTTAGGAACCAAAAGAAAATTCAAGTGCTTTTCAATGTCTAGAATCAGAATTTAAGTATTAGAACAGAAACCCAAAAAAAAATTTTTTGTTGACCGGTGTTTAATAGATATCTTAGAATATTTATTAAAATAGGCATTTCTACATAAAAAAAGGTTATTGTGGCATAAATAAAAATATAGGTATATTGTGGCGCTGACATTTTCATGATTTACTACACATATAATATTTTTATAGTATTTATATCTACTTTTATTTGTTTGATCTACTAATTTTGAAATATCTCAATATAATAAATCTAAGATTTAAAAATGTTTTTATAAAATAAGATATAATCTTGTATTACTACTCTACACTACACAGTAATAACGTAAGAACTTTTTAAATAGCGAAAAAATTTTCACAATCCATTCAAAAGTTCGATACATTATCGCTTAAATACAAAAAAAATACACAAACAATTACTTTTTTACAACAAATAGATAAAAATAAAGAAAAAGTCTTGACAAGTCATATAGGCGAGTTTATAACAACAAAGTCACCTATATTACATCGTGAAATAACTGCAAAACCATATTATCCCTTATTTCGCATTTTTACAATTTATTAGCATTGTTAAGCCTTTTTATCTATGGGCTTAAATGTATAGCTATGACCTTTGTTCTCTCCACAGATTTTCACATCCTCGAAAAAATTACAAAGGATTTTTGCTCGTCCAACATAGTTTTATATATGTATCAGTTTCGTGATTATGATTAACTTAACTGGATAGGAAATAATAATTTTATATCAATACATTGCCAATATGATCACAAACTTCACATTAAACGACAATGGGATCTTGAGAAAAAGAAAGAAAAAAATTAAAAAAAAAAAGAACTTATTCCCTTCTGAAAGATCGGTAACAAACTAGTAACTTGTTTAGGGTTGCGCGTGCTAATGTGTTTCTCTTTCAAAATCCTACAAAAAAAATGAAATATAAATAAGGAGTATTAAAGTGAATAGTTCCTCGCTTGCTATTTTAAATAGTAAGTGTCTCACCGGGCGCGTTTAGCTATCCACAGATTGGGTCCTGATTTCTACGCTTATGTACAGTAGTGAAAGTTGGGTATGGCAAAAGAAAAATGAAAGTAGAATCAATGCAGTGGAAGTGCGACTTCTGCGTAGTATGTGCGGAGTGTCTTTGACAGGTAGATGTAGGAACAGTGATGTCAGAGAACGGAGTAGTTTCAGAGAAGATGTAGTGACTAAAGCAAAAGAAATATGTTGCGGTGACTTGACCATCTGGAATGGATGTATGAGAGCAAACTACTAAAACAGATCTATTAAGCAAATGTATGTGATGGAAAGGTCGGCAAGGGTCTCCATAAAAAAATCTATGCAGACTAAATTAGTGGCATATAAAAAACTGACAAATGTTGAGCACCCAAAGCCGACGAGCTGCATAAAAAAAATTTGATGGATGTTAGTGATGCATGAGAGATGAAGATGAAGCATAAAACAAAGATCATATCTATGGGCCTCTTGGATAACGCTAGTGGCGCGGCGTTGTGGCAGACTTAGGCAACTCGTGGGCGTTTCGCGTGCGATCAGCTGTACGGTTTACGTTATTGGAAACGTTGAATGCGTGAAAAAGTGCTCTCAAAAAAGAAAAAAATGGGTGGTACGAGGTACTGTTGTGTTGTGGGGTGCAAAAATTCCCAATCTCGGAATCGTGAATTAACTTTTTATTCGTTTCCGAAACGAAGTTGGAAGTTGAAAACCGAAAACCTCGAACCGATAAACCCGCCTTACAAGTGCATTCTGTCCTTCGTACCATTACGATCTAGGTTCACCTGAAAGCATTCAGTTCCTATAGGAAAGAAACGGGAAGAGCGGAAAAGGCACACAAAAATTCACACTAACGTGTATGTACAAACAGCAATTGCTAAGCAAAATATGCAGTATTCAAAATTCATTATTCTGTTGACCGTATTCCATGTTTTAAGTAATTCACGCACCAAAACCAGCGCAAAAATCGAAAACAACATACAGAATGTTAATCGTGATTAATTATAAATCTTGCATTTTTAGAGTTTTACGTGCAAGTTATTTTTATTTAATTGTTTTAGTATATATAATATATTGTGGATGCAAAACGATAAAATAATAAATAAGTAAATAAATGAAATTATTATCGGTTCCACATTTCCGAACAATACTTATTCCTTCAGTATATATTTCTTTGATAAAGAAATATATCTTCATTTTCCATTTCTAAATTGCATGGATGGTTGAAAAGTTGCTGAAAATATATTTGTTTAGATTATTACTCAACTATGAATTCATTTTATAATTAATACATACCTCCACTTTCACGTCGTACGGTCGATTATTCACTCTGGTCTGTGGTGTTACTTTTCCATGGATGAATCCTCCTCCACTATCACGGATTTCGACAACCTCCTGAACGTGATGGCTTTGGAAAGTTTATGCCCTATATTTTTTAATAAATTGAACATCCAGTTATAAGTAATACGATAATCTATCTTATAATGAAATGAATACGTGGTAAAAATTACATATACAGCGATTTGAAAGAATATTTCATGTTTCGTGTAATTACTTACCTTTCGACACAGATTTTCCGCGAAAAAAGTCTGCATAGATATTCTGAAATCCACACTTAATAATAGTTTGGCTCATAATATCGATTCTTCTGTTACAATATAAATAAACATCCAAAACGTGCAGTAACGTTTATGCGAATCATATGGTCACGTCTATGAGAAAAACGACCTCGAGTTGCCGCGGTTAACCGACCGATGGCGTTGCCGTAGCTCCGCCATGATATCCAAGAGGCGTATTAGGAAGCTTTTATAATCTCTGTCTATATTTCTAGAAATTAGGTGTGAGTTTTATTATTAAGTATTAATTATTACTACTATTATTAAATAAGGATTAGAAAATTAATACAATTATTACCTTCTTGTGATTTATACAGTTGGAGCTTTGTTTTATTTTTCGATAACGTACGTTACTCTATAAATTGATGTCAGTTTTTTGGCACCTCACCAAAAAGACACAGTCTTTCACAATGTTATTCCAAATTGAGAGCATGGGTTGAAGTCTGTCAACGAGCCTTCTTATGAATATTTTTTGTTAACATAAGCCATTTAGGATTGAGTATTTCAAAAATTTCTGGCTTATGTAGAAAAAACAAAATGATATTTTGCATGTCACACAAAAAAAGTATTTTCTCGCATTAAAGTTTTAATTAAAAATTTTAAATATGATAATTTTTTTTTACTTTATACAAATGTAAAGAAACATGAATTCCAAAGCCGACAGCAGCAGCAATATTGTGAAAACGGGCTTTTACATACAGACAGATAAATATTAAAACTTCATCTCCTCGTTTAAGAAAAAGATACATGCATTTTTAAAAGCATGACAACATTGACAATGACAACAAATTTTCAAATTTGTCCGGTTTTGCGGACGTTCACGGACAATGGTTATGACTTATTATTGACGTGGCCGCTCTCTAGCGCCAATTGTGCTCATTAGGTTAACTAAAAAAGTTATCTCCAACATTTCATATACTGCCACTGTATCTCGATAACATCAACAACATCCTATCGGATGATATTTTAATTTCGTTTGATGATATCAAATTTATTCATTTAATAAATACGTTCCATTTCAAAACATACCATGCGCTCGACGTAGAGATAATAAGTACAAGTCATGTTACGAGTGCAATATCCGCAGCATGTGCGCCAACTGTCTGCAGTCTACGGACAATAGTCGACTAACGAAGTAAGGGCAAATATGACAGTAACGTAAAATTCTTTCTGATACAGCTGCCTAGAAAAGAAACATTTTGATAATGCAATCTATTTATTAGTCTAAACCGACTTAATGTAAGTTAAATAAGCAGCAAGATTTCCGTTGTGAGAAAATTTTCTCTATTGATAAGAAATACATAAATAATACCCCAAACTGTTCAGCTATTAAAAATTGTGAATGTAAATATAAATCAACTATTAGTGTTAGTTTTAATTTTATTCTTTACTAGTCATAAACCGTACGCCTTCAACTTCTAAAATTGTTGTTATATATAGTCCATTTAGTCAAAGGTGAGTTAGCCGCTCTATATGCAAAACTTTGCTTCAAAAGGAAAAAAAAAACAGGCGAAAGGACAACCTTTACTTGTTTAATGCGGTCTACGTTTAGGCCGAAAGTTTAACCACCAGGTGTATGAAATTTTAAATTTCATTTATTGGTGGTGTAACTGTAAGTGGAAAACGCTGACACTTTCACAACTTTTCACTTTTATTCAATTGTTAGGGAATAATTATTAAAGGTAATGTCATATGAATATTTTTTACCCATTGTAAACCTTATAAACAATTATTTAAAATGCCATAATTCTTTTTTTGAAATAATCACTTGAAAAAAGAAGATTAAGGTTTTCATGAGTAATTCAGAAGATCTTTTCATTGTCCGTTTTTAATATAAGATGATATAGTACATTATTTGAATGTACTCATTACGTTAAAGTAATATATATATATATATATATATATATATATATATATATATATGTAAATAATGTACATATTCTGATTTCAAATATGAAAAATTCACTTCAAAAGCAAAACCAGGTTTCAAAATTGAAAATAAAAGCAAACTTAATATCTGGAAACAGTATTTTAAATCTTTTCGTCAGATTAAGATAGCACGAGCTTAAGTCAACTTCCTAATATATTATTTTCGTGGTACTCTATGTACTAAATTAGTAAGATTGCATAATCAGAATAGAAACAATAAATTGTAATTGTGTTAGCTCTTTATACGAAAATCCCAATGTGAAATAGTGTTTATATGGATC
>BGZK01003748.1:0-20140 GCA_005406025.1 Eumeta japonica
TAATTAATGTCTAAACTCATTGTGTAGATCTAAATTTATTTATGGTATGTAGTTTGCATTCCGTTTTCATCATGTCAGGTTATATTATTATGATATTGATCGAAAATTAGTTCCGAGCAATACTCGAAATCTGATACATGAATTGGAAAATTGTCTTTAAGTATTTATAATTAATGATGTGCCATGTGTATGGCTAGATTTGAGCTGTTCATAAAATTTAAGCTGTTTAAGTGAAATAAAGTGCTATCTAAATGAAATAAATGTTAAGATTAACAATGACATAGATTGTTATACTCTCATACACACAAATTTTGTTACAGATTATCGAATGTATCGGGATTTTATCACAAACTCAATATAAATATTCTTATGGTGGAATATAGAGGCTATGGCTTATCAGAAGGTACACCTTCTGAACAAGGACTCTATGTCGATGCTCAATCTGCTTTGGACTACTTATACCAGAGAACGGATATAGACCATAACAAAATAATTGTTTTTGGTCGATCACTAGGTATGATTATTAGATCACTAGATATTATATGGTTAATAACAATCAATAATATGCAAAAATATGTATCACATTAATGTTGATTTGAATATGCATCCTTAGTCCTTCAACTAGCAGTATATCTTATAACAATAATTTTTTAATGTTGATATTATTTGTGACAGTATCATTAGAGACATAAATGGGTGAATATTTTAAAACTGGTTTCTCTTGATTTGATTTTATAATTAAATGGAATTTAAAGGCATCAAACCAGAGTTGAACTTCGTCATCGTCTTGATTTTAAAGCATCTTGTTTCATATTATGTTAGTAGCTTGAGTAGCGAAATTGGTATTAGTATTTATAAAAACTTTAATATGCTTTTCTAGAAATGTTATTTTATTTCTTTATTGATTTGAAAAAAAAAATTAATCAGGACAATTAAATAAAATCACTTTTGAAAAGTATTAAGTGATCTGCAGCTTGATAGAATAAAAGAAATCCACTATTGTAATGAGAATCCAACTAATAAAAGTAATGTTAAAAATCAAATTTTAGACACTAACATAGAACTCATTGAATAGATATTGGGGTAAAATATGTTCAAACACAGATTTAAAATTTTGATTTATATTATATAAAAACAGTCAAGGTAGTGCTTTAAGAAAATTAAATTAAATGGATCGCAAATGCGGTGCTCTTTTTAATCCTGTTTAGCTTTCAAAATTTAAGTGTATTTATGAATACTTGTTATTTATGACGACTGATCTCTAAAACTGTTTGACACTAAAACTGTACTGTGTTTGTTTCCCAGGCAGACCTCTTGTTTATAAAGGTCACTGAACTTATGTTTTGCCATAAGTGCTTGACTTATGTTATGCTTAAATTCAATATATATCCATGAGTTATTATATTGGCTTTTATATAAGTATCAAGTGTTATTTGTTTGTTAAAATAATTATTCTTATTTATTCTGGCGTGCTCACAAACAACCAAATGTAAACACATTTTTTATATTTATCAGTAAATGTAGTTTATCATAATTTCTTTAAACAGTCACTGAATAAATGGAGGTTAAGTAAATTAGGTTATCTAGTAAAATATTCCACTGTTGTGGGTAAAATTTGTTAATATAGCTAAAACTATTAATATAATATAGTATTTTTATATTCATTTTTAGCCTTATATTAATTCTAATAAATTTAATAAGTTATAATAAATTTGTATTCTTTTATATTTTTGTTTCCTTTTTTAACCATAAATTATGTTGAAAATTATAGGGGGAGCCGTCGCGATAGATTTAGCATCAAGGTTAGAGTATCGAAATAAAATTTGGATTTTGATTGTCGAAAATACATTCACAAGTATACCAGATATGGCCAACATAATTCTGAAGTGGCAATGCTTAAATTGGATGCCTGGATTCATACACAAAAATAAGGTCAGTGTAAATTGAAAATATTTTTTCAGGCATCATTTTTTATATACAAAATTAACTTCATTACTTACATATCAAATTCATGATTGTTTATTTGCAGTATTTTTCATTAAAGAAAATTAGTGATGTTTCCGCCCACTTTGGTGTTATGTGGATCAAACGATACATTAGTACCTCCAACTATGGCGAAAGCTTTGTATACAAGATATGCAGCTGTCCATTAAAACTTGTAATCATACCGGTTGGCGGTCATGATGATACTTGGACTTGCAGAGAATATTATCCATCTATTCTTCAAGTTTTATTGAACACACCTCCTTTGTCAAACGACCTGAGGAATTATTATGAAGACGAGTTGCCAAATCAACCAGATACTTCTAGTCACAGTGTAGTATACACTGTATAGATAAAAATGACCAAAATATTGATAAAAAGTATTTCCTAAATTTAAGTATAGTTATTCAAGGTAATGTACAAAAAGCAATCTTATTGTTAATTTTGAGATTGAGGCCTTTTATATCTTTAGCATTCAAATATGAATTTTGGAGCCTGACTAGAAGATAGTAATTATTTGATTGATTATTACTTAGTGTAATCTTAATTATTGATGTCATTTTCTGTATTTCACTTTTATAAGTAGTTAACTGTAAATTTTCTTGTAGAGCACAATAATTATTTTATATTATTATTACTTTTGTTGTAAATTTAGACATTATTGCTTTTAGACTTAAGTAGTTACAAGCCTGGCCAAATACCTAAAATCATATTCTAAAGATGAGTTGCACAAAAGATAAATATACTAATAGCTAAATTTAATGTAAGATTTGGTAGATAATATATGAAACAATCTTTTAAGGCGTTATCACGAGTTACAAGGACTCAAAAAGAGGTCTTTTATGATTTTTACAGAATCAGTTTTATGTATCAATTACAAGTGACGGTAATTCAAATAGAGTCAACTTTTAAGAATACAATAGCATGTGATCATGTACAAATATTAATGTACACCGTTCCTGTAGAAGTAGATGATGTCCCAAATGGCCTCCAAAAAGAAGCTGCGGTGATATCCATTTCGGTGGTTCGGATTATCTAAATCAAAATATATGGTGGATTCTTTTAAGGATAGATTAATACAGGTATTGAACGAAGGAATAATAAAATTTTGATTTTTGAAATAGTGGCTATTTGAAAAAACATTTGTTTTGACTGAAATTTTCTCTAAATTGTTAAAAAAAGTAATAATTTTTAAAAATCTTGTTCCTTCATTCAATACCTGAGGAATGTATCTAAGAAGATTGTTTAAAAATTTGAGAATCATTGGTTGAGCCATTTCCCAGAAATGGAGATCACCAACTTTAAAAATACTGTTTTGAGACAAATGCGTTTAAAGTTTAAGAATTTTTTTTTCTTCAACTTACAGGGTATCGTTTATAGCAAGGCCATAATAGGGACCTTCTGCAGTATCGTTAGCTTCTAATAAGTCTAGTTGGTGTTGTCGTAGTGCCATTCTTCCTTCTCGCGTGTTTCCATGCGCTCTCACGTGCTCCCATGCGCTCTCGCGTGCTTTCATGTGCTCTCGCATGCTTCTATGCACTCTCACATGCTTCCATGCGGTCTCGCATGCTTCCATGCGCTCTCGCGTGCTTCCATGCGCTCTCGCGTGCTTCCATGCGCTCTCGCGTGCTTCCATGCGCTCTCTCGTCGTAGATCATCACATGCTGTGTGTCCTCTTTTTCGACATAAGCATGAGCTGCAGTGCCTAATGAAACTTCTAATACATTCATAAAGTACAATAATGATTTTGTAACTTCATTAAACATTTCAGCCGCAATGTAAGCCACTATTTCAAAAACTTACTGCCACATGGTACAATTTTTGGAGTTATTTTCCATAATAACTCATTATAACTTTCATTATTATTTTGTGTAAATCCACCAACACACCTTTCCAATAATTTTCCATTGCTAAGGTTTTCATAAATTGGATATATAGCTTCAGCAATGTCAGCTGGTAAAGTTGAATAATCATGGATGTAAGACGATAATGCGTCTGTGTCTAGCGCTTTCTGCCAACTACACCATGAACCTCCTTCATCTGAGCACATTTTGTGTTGAGACTTCTCATCAGTCGAACAATAGTGACAATATGTTCCCCAAATTGCATTATACATATTATCCACCGAATCACAATTTCTCCTTATTACTGAACCATACCAAACTTTCAGCTCATCTATTAGCTTGGTTGTGAATTTACCTTTCTCTGAAAGTATTTTTTTTTTGTAATTTATTTTCCGCCTTTTTCAACTGTTTCTGTTATTTTTCTCACTAGCTCCAGTCGTGAATCCATTTTTTCCTGAATACGCCTGATACATTCTTTTTGACAACTTCAACTTCACCATAAGGAACAGCTTTCAGAAGTCCAACACAATGACATGGCCTTGCAAATTCAGGTATATCTCTGAAAATATTAATCTGATTGACTTAAAATTTTCAGAGAATATATATAAATATATGCACATTCGAAAATGCAATAAAAAAATCAATATTTCAAAATTCTCACTGCGTATAACCACTTAAATGTTATGATTAATGTTTTTAAACTTAATTTTTCTTTTGATGCAACCTAATGTAAGAGTTCCGTCCTGTGCAAAACAAGTGTGTTACAAGTGATTGTCATTTATCATCAGAAAATTGATTCATAATCGAATGTCAAAGTATTATGACTAGACATTTGCTAAGCAAAACGAAGGAACCTATTTGCCTAATACATACAAAATTTTATCTCAAATACAAAACTTTAATTTGGCTTTATCACATGAAAGCTACATTAATAAATATTGTTGAAACTTTGAAAATTTTACAATATCTATTACTTATTTATATAACCATCATGTATAGATATTGTGATTGGATTTATAAGCAATAGCATAATTTTTTATGAAATTTAAAACAGTTTGTTTAAGGTAATAACTGGTCATATTCTTAAAGTATATAAGCTATCTTACATTGTATTAGAATAACATTGTCAATCCATGATGTTTTTTGTGCAATGTTAACATCACCTCAAGAAAAAGGACAAACTGTCATTATTAGAGAATTTAATAGACTTTTTTAATCATATAGGCTAATATTTCAACTAAAAATTGTCTAATAAGAGCAACATTCAGATTTACTTGAAATGCGTAATGTATTTACATGAAATCTTAGTTATAAATTGAGTGAAGTAGAACATAATTTGAAACACCAGTCATTGGCCAGTGATATCACTGACACCACTTCATTGAAGTTATTTGACGGCTACATTATATTAAAAGTCACTAAGATGGAAAAATAATTGATAAAACCATCAGTAAGCTTGCATAAACCCGTTTAAGATTGATCTTTTCTCATGAAAAACTAAACAAGTGTAAAATATTAATAAAAAAGTGTAAAACCTGAAAATTTGTATTCTATAAAATAACTAAAAATTAATTAAAATAAATTTTTAAACATTTTCTTGATATAATAATGACTATGTAAAACAAACACTTTTATTTCAACAATAAAAGTGATCTATATAAGAAGAAATTTGACTTGACATGTTGCTTTGGGGCATTTATTTACCTTTATATTTATATAAAGGTGTATAAAAGCTGTATCAGGTTTTATTCTGTTTATTTATTAATGCCCATCAACTAAATACAACTGAAATTAAGAAATATTTGTCGTGAATAAGTATAATACAATACATAATATTTGTGTTTCTGTGTTGCAATATAAATGTGATGCAGTGTATTAGTGAATCAGTAGAGTATTTTTTAGCCTTTACAAAAATTTGTAGAAATTTGAAAGAGTACGCTTACAAATCATACAGACAGCTGTCTATGAATAAATTTAATAGCTTCGGTGATACTCGAGATCACTGTCTGATACCTTTATGGATATTAATCCAGTCAGTGTATACCTTGTTTATTCTGATATAACCACTGGAACTTGTATATAGAGACTGCAGTATCAATCCACTACTCGCAGCATGTGTAGATGTGTTTTCCATAAAACATTCCTTGTTGCTCTATTGTAAGCTTTTCCTAGATCTATGAAGAGTCAAAGAGTTCCTAGTTGTTCCACAAGGAAAAAAAAGTGATCCGTACACCCCATACCTTTACAAAATTGTCTTTCGTAATCACAGATCTTAGTCTTATTTATTATATGTTCAATAATATTTTTTGTAGAATAACCAACGACACTGAGTATATTTATAGGGTGGTAATTCCTACGAGCCTGAGGTGAGCTTTTACCTTTATAGAGTGGTACAGCACTTTATATAGATATGGCTTTACACCAACCATTATTTATAGTGTAGACCAGAATTGACATCATGATCGAAACAGAGATTGCTTGATGTAAAAAATCAAGCAATTTATTTTACATCGACCTATGAACACTCAAACACAGCTAGTTACCAATAAAATTTATGAATAACTTATTTACTTACAGTTTATAGGGAGATCTTCATTAATACACAAAATCAAGAAAATTATTGTATGTGCACTTGAATGAACCCATGAGCACAGCTAGTTATTAAAAGTAAAATATAGTTGTTTGCGTTGCTTCTTTTATATTCAAAGAATTGACTTTGCAAAAACTACAAAATGCACCTAGCATTGTAACTAAATAAAACAGACTGTAGCTGGTACTTGTTGTTACCATTATAGTCAAAGCATTGATTTATTTTTCAATAAGTTACAAAATGCACCTACGGTTATTTTTCAAAATAATTTTGCATTTTTAGTTAAATGATGACAACACACAATAGGTTGATAAATGAAAATTCTCTATTATAATTTTGTTAGTTATTTGATAGCTAATTAATAAAAAAGAAAAGCTTTTATAATATATATCAGCATAAATATACTTACTTTATTTTAATAGCAAAGTAAAGGTTATATATGAACCTAGGTGATATGCAAAAGTATTTATTTGTGAACTCAAATTAAGTGGTCAACTAAGTCAAAACCTAATAACCTGAGTTAAATTTTTTTTGATTGCATTTCTTGATTACAATTTATTATATTTTCCAGTTCAAAAAAAATATAGAAATTATTAGAATGTAAGTATAGCAAGCAAAAAGTTCTGAAATAATTAAAAAATTGGTTCTCTGTAAAGTCGGTTTACAAGCAATAATTTTACATGATAACATCATAAGAAAACATTGATCTTGCACGCTTTGTTTAGGCGGAACGCGACCGTGATTCATGATCTTTCGTGCGTGCAGCCGGCGTTCATCGATTTATAAGATTTTATCACAAAAAAAATTCAATTGTAACTAAATTCACAGAGCTCTAAAATGGGTCTTAAATTTGAAGAGATTAAAAATGCATATAGGTATGCTTCAAGTTTTTTGAGCTTGAAACTAATGAATAATTTTGCTTTTAGCTTGCAGTGTCTCAATGGTTTGCCAGAAATTTTTTTCAAAATGTCTGTTATAAAATAGCCAGGAATTACTTAGCATATTTATGTAGATGCTCCTGTTCATTTTTCATCCATGTGGATATACAATAAAATCCTATATGATTTTACATTGTCCCCATCTTTAATCAAAATCTGATTCTAATGTAATATTTTTACATCACTAAATTTTACGTTATTGTTGAAAATTCTCTAAATTTCATTAGAGGCAAGGACAGGGGCTGGGCAAGGTCAGAAGCCTGTTTGCCTGTGTCGACAAATCTTATGGTAGCCAATTGAATTGTTAGCTATGAAAGCGCAACTAACAAAATGAAATACATATAGGTAAAAATGTATGTTTTTGTTGAGATGTTATTTTATGTATAAATGTTATAGATTTATATTTCTTCGCTTTTTCATGCTTAATGTTTTTTAGATTCCCAGTTTGTGTTTTTAAGTTTTTAGATGAAAATAGAGTTGAAATTCGATGTTGACTCCTATTTTGAGATTGAAATATGTGTTCCATTTTTGATTTCTGTGTAAAAATGAAAGTGTCATTTTTTGTGTTAATGGCAATAATATATGAGCTTTACAACATTTTATATCTAATAAGTCAAGGATGGAACTCTATGCTATGATGTACCATTGTGACTTTCCTGAAGCCAGAAGTCAATTCCAATGTGTTTGAAATCCGAGCCTGTTTTTAAGCAATAAAACTGTAGAGCTGTAAGTGTTGTACCCAAACAAGTTATTCTGTGATAGTGATTAAAATAAAATACTAGCTAATAAGATATATTTTTGTAACAAACACTACAAAATGTTGAAGCAATATTAAAATATGTAGTTATTATAAAAGTTGTATTTATATAATAGGGCTGCATATTGGTAAATGGTTAATTTCAACAAGACAGTGAAATAAATTGGGATGGTATTTTTAAAATAATCTGCTTTTTTAATCAATATCATTAGGATATAATAATGAATAAAACAAAAAGACTTAAAATATAAATATTTATTCATAAAACTGTAAACATTTGTAAGTGGAAGTTTGTTTTCCAACAGAGTAAATTAATGGCAATGATAACAATTTTAGAAAAATATCCAACATTAAAAACATCTGCTATTTCTTATTTGTAGTAGAACTTTGATTTTCCTATAAATGCAATAATAGAATGATTGTAAAAATTCCAAAAGTAGACATGGACAATATGATTTTCAGTAATAAGTATTGCAATTTACAATAAATACTTGCTTGAGAATATAATACCTCTTATATGATAAGGTTTGAATTACAATTGTAAATGGATATTTCCATTATTCATTTACAGGCACAGGTAGTGAACACAAACTGTAATAAAGTGACATTCATATAACTTTGCTTATTTATTTTTAATCCGCATAACTATCCCTCAACCTAAAAAATCATTATCCGTCATGTAAATAAAATACATTATTGATTGTCTTGTAAATATATCGTATACTTTTGTATAGGAATAGTTTCATCTATATCTAATACATATAACAAAGTTAATTACACTAGCTTAATGTTAACCAACACCAATGATTTGAATTATAAATTAGCTGGACACAATATGCCATCGATTCATATTTTTAGAAATATTTCTAGAATAATTATTCCGAAATTATTTTATAGTACATATATCTCATACATTAAAGATATTTAAAAAGAAATGTTTTTGGATTGGAAATATAAACTTCAATGGATAATACTAATCCAGTTAGCTTACATTGAATAGTTAAAATATCGTAATAACATTACTTATTACTTAATTATGTATTTGTCATAAAATTTGCATGACGGTTTCAGCTGCGATCTACATATGTGAAGGTAATGATTTTTTTTATTAGATGCAACAATGAGTTTATTTTGCAAATATTGAGTATTCAAATCACATAAAATTTGTCTAAACTTTGAGATTATTATTTGTAATGATTGTACCAGCTTGTAATAATACAGCACCTAAATCGTGTCATATTTTTAAAACAGATGAACTATTTTTAAAACAGTTGAACTGTTCTATACAATTGGAGGTATATTGATAACCTTTTAGTCAACTGCTTATTGTAAAACCGCATAGAATATTTTATATAAAGAAAGCAGGTGCAGGAATATATTCCCTAATACTAGCACCTGCTGCAAAATAAATGATTAGTATATTTTAGTTTTGTCTGTATAACATAGAGGACCCGCACATATGCTTTTTGTATAGATATGTCTTAATATGTGTGGTTTCATAGTTAAAGTGCTCATGCCTTCCCTTTTATTTTTATGTAGTAAGTTTTAAGGAGAAATTTAATTCTTATAGTAACTTCCTGAACCTCATAATACAAGAAAGCCCTGATGGGTGGCATTGTCCAGTAAGAACATACATTTGACAAAAAAAAAATACTGAGTTTTACAATTTGCAATGTTTTCTCAACAATATTGTCAATTTATGTTGCCATAAAACTTACAGTTTCGCATTTGGACTAGATTACCATACTTAAGCAGTTACAGCCTGCAAAGTTACCCAATTTTTAAGCAATTCACAAACAAAAATAATACAAGAAATATGTAATATATATATCACATAATTGATATCAAGCATAAAAAAAAGCTGAATGAAAATCTTGGAAATGTAAATATAAAACAAAACCTAAAACTTACTGCACATATAACAAAAAACAATAGCAAAAATATAGTTAATTTTTTATATTTACCGGGGTCAGTAAATAACAGTTACTAATTATATAAATGTTAAGAATATTGGAAATATAGCAGAGAAATATCAGTGCACGTACATAGTAATAAGGAGCATATCTATCTGTAAGATGGTTTTAAAGTATAATGGTTAACTTTAGTGATTTTTTTTTGAAAAAATAAACAAAAATACAGTGTCAATTTATACATATATTAAAAAGATCTAAAGTATTCATCGGGCTATTTGTTCCAACTAGAGAACCTTTAAATTCGACTGCTTTATTTCTATAATATTAAATATATGCTATTACTTTCTACTTTATTCCAAAATTATATACAAATACATATTCAGGATACGAACACAAAATAGACAACAAAGCTACCTGGAAAAGGTCATATTCTAAGAACATAGATGTGAAGTGAAGAACAAAAGTGACATTGGAAAAACCCAGTTGGGTTATACATTCATGATTATTTTTTTTTAGTTATACAACCATTTATTATAGTATAATTTTATAACCCTGTCTTTTGAGGTTAAATTGTAGTTTATCAAACAAGTTTTCTAACAATTGGGAATCTAAATTACATCTAAAATCTATAAATGTGAAAATAAAAAATTTTTCTAATAAATACATACTAAAAGGTCAGAATTTATGAAAGAGAGAAAAGTTCAACAGATAAAAAATATTCATTTAGTGAATAATAAAACAGTATACAGTTAACAAAAAAGGCAAAATTGCATTGAGACTACAAAGGTATCTTAAGCAATCACTTAAACACAAAATACATATACATTCATTTTGCTTATCAATCTGTTACTATGTCTGACAGGTTAAATGAAATACCTGTCAGTTGTATTTACTTGAAGGGAAATAGAAAACGTACAAATTAAAAAATAAAGAAAAAATAAAGTTAAAATAAGAGTGAAATTTTCATAAATAAGTGCCAAAAAATTGTATAAATCTGTGTGCATTAAAAAAAGACTCATATTTGGATAAGAAATAATATCAAGAATCATGTTAAACGTGATTCCTTAAAATTAAACCAAATATTTTTATTTCGAAAATTATGTTAAGATTATATTTACAACCGATTTACTTTAGATTCTTCTTTTGGAGAGCATTGAAGTCATTGAAAAGCGTTTGGACATCTATTAGTGAACGTTCAATTTGCTGAGTGAAATTCGTTGAACTCTGAAAGCAGAATTAGCTAATGAACATTTACAATAGAATCTAATTGCAATTATCACAATTAAAACCATCTGTCATAATATAGAATCTTTGCCTGATACACAAAAAAATTAGTCTAAATATTGATTCAAGAATGTAACTACTCTTTGTAATCTTTGAGGATAGATTTCTTATGTAATTGGTTGAGTACTCTCAAATGCAAACTTCTGGACTGAGATTGAAAAACAATTTTGTATACAAGATTGTGTTCACATAGCAATAAACATATTAATGTTCAAATTAAAAATATATTTTAGGAATATATTGAAGAAATTACAATAACATTTTAAATATAATGTGGTCAGGATAAATAAGACCCACTATTCTATACACCAAATGTCACTACAAAATAGGGTATAACTAATATTTCCATTTCTCCAACATGTATATTAAATAGTCACAAACTCATTACCTACAATAATTCAAAAACATGAGTTGATAATAGGGAAGTAAAAGAATAACTTTAATTACCGTAATGGGACAGCTTTTTTTGCTTGAAACATGGAAGAATAATGTGTCTTCTCCAGCAATTATGTAAGAAACACCGTATCCATCATCTGCCACAGGCCCGAAGCCACCTCCAGCACTGATACATTTTGGGTGTTTTTTCAAGTTCATCTTTGGAGTTTGACCTGTATTGAAATAAATGTCATTTAAAAAAAAATTACTTCATTGTAAAGCCTGAGTAACTTGAGTTATTATTACCATTACTACTACTGGTCAATCACTCTACTAAAACTGTGAATATAGATTAATGCAATAGTGCCAATTTTATTATTTGGATTTATAGCCTCCTTAAATTTACATGACTAGAAAAGAATACCAGATCCTTCACTTACATCAAATTAAAAGCAGCAACATTAATACTCTAATGATTAGTCCTAAAATCTCATCTGAGAGACAAAATTTAAAATTTCACTATTAACTGCCTCTTACCAATGTTTATTAGATCAGGAAAAAGTGTTTTCATATTTAATAAGTAAAAGTTGCAGTAAAATCTCTTTGATTGTGCTGTTTGTATCTAGCTGGTTCTGATACCATTAAAAGATGACATTTTAAAAATGAAAAACAAAAAGTTATGAGTGTGAGTTCACACTTAGAAGTGACACTTAGTATTCTGTTTTTCTTGATTGATGCTCTCAAACACGATCAGTATTCTTTTTGGCATTATATTGTAATAATTTAGTAAATATTAATAATACTCAACACAGAATAATTTTAAAAGTGCGCGATAGTTACTCGATTCAATAGAAAATAATGTGCTATAGAAATTAATGTTTCTCTCTCTCTTTCCCTCTCTTTGTATATATTTCAGTAAATTGAGAATATAGTATACAATATGGAGTCTCCATGGTATGCAGAGATTATGTATACACCCCATACGACGGTAGAATAGTGGGGACATAGACCACTCTGAACCATATCATAAAGAGAGGCGAAGGATAGAAACTATATAGAAACACATTTTATGTGATTCTATCACAGCAACACCTATGGAGTTCTAAAAGAAGTTTCACTTCAAAAGTTAAAACAGTGTTCTGCTATTTTTCTATTGTTTTTGTCTATCAAAATGAGTGAATCTGAGGTAGAAATTCGATATGTTTTGAACTTTATTACAAAAGGGAAAAATACGACACAAGCCACAAAAATATGCGAGATGTTTATGGACCTAATGCAATGTCAGTAAGAATAGCACAAAACTGGTTCAAGCGTTTTCAGTCCAGTAATTTTGGCGTCAAAGATGAATCTAAACTCTGGTCCACCTATTACATAAAATAGTTGAGTAGTAATCTATTGAATTGTGTATTCATTTGCGATTCTCTATTAAAATGTAATGAAACCGTACCGTTTTTGAAAAGATTGATCATTAGTGATGAAAAATGGATTAACTATGAAGAAGGAACGATGCGAAAAAGATCATGGTTAAAAAAAAGAAGCAAGCTTCACAGACTATATGCGAAACATGGATTAATTCACAATAAATTGATGTAAATGGTATTGGTGGGATTGGAATGGTATCATTTATTATTAGCTTTTACCACAGGCAAAACCATCAATTTGGAGTCTACTGCAAACAGCTCATGAAACTCAAGCAAGAAGTAAAAAAAATGTCTGGAATTGACCAGACTTTTTAGTCACTCAGTCAATATTGCAAAAGTTTGGTTGGGAAGTGTTAATGGCATATATGTATTATCATTAAATGTAAATAAAATATAATGAAAAATATCTTGAATTTGTATATAAAGTATGAAAAACTTTTCCCAATCCTATACATAATAACAAAAATGTTAAAAATTCAAGAAATTTTATAAATTTACTGTGATATTTTACTGATCTACATATATCAAGGTAGTAAGTAACTTGCCGTGAGGGGTCTGACTTGTTGAGAGCCTCCATGGTTCATTGAATACTTCTTGCAGGAAAGGGGATTCGAGTTCAAGATATTTAGAAACAACGTATAAACAAAACAAGTGGCGATCGATGCCTTTACCAGACATTGCATCTTGGTAAGCTACCTGGTGCCGCTTGGCTGCTTTTAAAAATAGTTCCATTCTGTGCTCCACCTAGTTGTTGAAATTAAAAACTACAATTATTTATCATTGCAATTAGTTAACAAAATAATATAATAATTCCTTTCTTCTCTTTCTAGAATATTTTATTCCTGGCTAAATGACTTAACATTATAACATGGTTAACATGTTAAGATTTTTGGTTAGCAAATCAGGTGCATCAAAAATGATTCATAAAATGATGTTTCAAAAATGGAAATAGAAGTTAATTTTGATGAATTAATAGATTGATAATATTTCTACAGTTCAATTGAAATTTGTTGATATTAAAGAATTTATTAACTATGTTCCTTTTATTTACTTTTAGTAAATAAAAGAAACATGGGTTCTATTGCTTTGGAAATTTTTTTACGCTTCAGAATATTTATTATCACACTAATCACAGTAAAATACAAGGTAGTAGTGCCATCATTATGGCAATTTGAGCAATTTTTCTTTCAAGTCATACATATATTGGGTATCCAGATAAGAAAGTTCATTGTTGAGAGTCCTGAGTTAAAATGGCAAAAACGGAACCCTTATAGTTTCATCATTTCTGTCCATCCATCAGTACATATGCCACAGGCATTTCACTCAAAAATTTAAAGATGTATATTGATGCAAATCGAAGTATGGTTAAATAATAAAAATAAATATTTCTAGGAGGGCACTCAATACGTGTAACAGAAGATGAAAAAAGTTTTTCAGCAAACATCAACATGTGGCATATTTCAACAGTTCTTTTAAAAACATTTTAAGGTTTCTAGACTGTTTTTGACTAAATGATTATTTTCTTAAATAATCAACTGAAAAATGAAATTGTGTCTTCCCCTCTATTTTTTAAACTGTATCTTCATAAAATGTAAAAAAAATTACAATGATAAGATTTAAAACGTTCCACAAAAATTATTTTGAAGATCATCGATTACTCAAAAACAGTATATGTTTTTGAATTATTATGAAATAACTGCGCTTATCAACAAAAGAACATAAGTGCTATGAACATATGCTCTTTTGCTGGTGTATCTTAGTTTACACTAATTTAAGAGTAATAGTGGACATACCTACGTGATTCTCTAGTTATAAGTGATTAAAGTGTTTATACCCATTATGTGCGGGAAACATGGAAAAAGTCTTAACGTTTTTCTTCTGTAATGCATTTCTTTGCAGTAATGCATTTTCTGCTTCAGAACCCTACAGTGAGCATGGTCCAATATGCCCTTAGCCAGTCTTTTTTATATGGCTATTAAAATGTAATAAATAATTGTATACAACGATTTTTAATGGCACTTTGTTACTTACATCCTTTAGGATCTATCATAGCTTTCACCCATGCTGAACTCTCAATACTGCATGGGCGGACTGTTTCAGTTCTGCCTTCTCTAAATAGTCGAGTCATTGATGCTTCATATGTTAAACAAAATCTTCCAGCATCTCTGTAGTATGACAGTTGAAGCACTAGTTGTATGTAGGCATCAGGGGAAACCCTGCATTTTTCAATCACATAATAACACACAAAGAGCATATTATGATAAAACATTAGAGATTATGGTATAGTATTGTAATAGGACACCTTATATATCAAAACATTAAACAAGTTAGCTTTGTGTACTTTGTTTTTCCAAGTTAAGTATAACTAATTTTATCTCTAGACCTACATATTGTAAAATATCTACTTCATAAACATTTATAAAATATCATTGTCTATTAAGTGGATTTGCATTGCAACACATATTTTACCATCTACTAGTATTTTATGTATCAGTTGATTCCTAAAGCAATTCTAAAATATTTTTCCCTTTGGAAAATGGTTTATTAATATTTTTGAAATTGGAATTTAGGCCATTTCTATAGATATACTTATTGGTTCTCTTTCAAAAACTAAAATACTATGGTACTTTCTAAAAGTCTTATGCAGATGGTGAAGGGATACAACTCTCCATTGAAATCCATAGAAAGCATGTCTTAAGAGGTAATTAACCCGATCCTCAGGGGGACAGGCAACGGCATTCACTTTAGTAAAATAGGTCTACAATGATCATCAACCGGCAATAGCTAAGCGTGGTGATTATAGTAAAACCCTACCTATGACGGCCACAAAAAATAACCAATAATGCTGGGCCGGTTTAGACATGAGGCCAAGAATCTTCGAGTCTGAATTCCTGACTACCATTCTCAATAACTCGATCTAGTAATATACAAGGTTCAGATTACAAGTTTTTCTGAAGTTTGAAGACTTGAGAGAATGACAGACCGTTATCAGTACAGCAATGATCGACAAGAGACATTGACTCAACACTACATGGATGATATCCCAGATGTCGGCCTGTATAACATTAGAATGGTATTCAAACAACCGAAAAACAATAAAACACCCGATGAAGATAGCATTACGGCCGAACATCTGAGAGTGGATGGAAAATCGGTACTTATGTAATTCCATTCTATTCCAGTCAAAATTAAATGAGTGAAACGGGGAGCCAAAGTGTGGTGTCCATATTCTTCAAAAGAATTATAAACTCATCACGCTTTTGAACCACATTCTTTTACCACATATATCAGCTGTTTTCAACAGCTGTCACTAGCAACCTAATTAATAATAGTTGGATGACTTTCAGCCTCCCGAATAAGCTAATCTTCGAATAGGGTTCAGGAAAATTGCGAGATACCTTCAAGTTCAATATATTTCAGTGCTTAATAAAGAAGAGTTCTTAAACAGTGCGTGTTGCCCGAGATTACATAAGGATTCAGATGTAGTCTCTTACTTCAAATAGCAAATTGAAGTAGTGATGGACAGGTTACAGCGCTCATACATTTTATAGTAGCAACATCGAAATGGATGTTGGAGCATGAATCAGTCTTTTACTTGATGGATTGGTGCAGGTCAGGAACTAATTAAAAAGGCCTGACAAAGTTTGGGGACCACCCTTGGTTACAGGTGGCCTAAGACTGTACATTATGGAAGTCTAGGGGGGGGCTATATTCAACTGTAGATGTCCAGTGGCCGAATCGACGATGAACAATATAATTAATTTATAATTTTGTAACTATCATAAAAAAAAAAACTGTATTAATTTATCGCATTTCAATAGTAACGCGATAAAATATTCATCACAAACACCAATACACCAACAAAATTTGTTGTACCTGTTTGTTGCTACACTAAAATATGTATTAGAAGATTTAAATATGTCAACAAGCTTGTATATTGATATTTTTATTGTCTTTTACAATGTTAATTTTTTTTTCATTGCTTTAAGGTGTTTAACAAATTTAGTGCTAATAGTTTATTAGAGATTGTTAGTCATCCAAATATTAAACAAGATAAAGACAGGAAAATATACTTCAGGAACAACAACAATAATGTGAATATATAAGCTATGAAGAATAGAATATGGAAAGTAGTCTTTTAATCATTTCATAAACATTATTATCAATCAATAGCAGTCTATTTTTGGGCATTGACCTCTTCTAGCAGTGCACTCTAGCCACCACATTGTGAGAAGTTCTTGCAATCATAGTATCGGACCTCTTGCATCAGCAATGCTGCTGATTAATATAATGTATTTTTAAGATCTGAGTGTGGTATTTAGATATTTTGATATTTGTCACTGATCAATAATCAGAAAGTCATTCAATGACGACTACAAGAAGTGAAGTTCCTTAGTAGGAGCATGAAAAATATGGGTTCATCAGAAAGACTTAACCAACACATATCTTACTATACTAGCTAAAAGTATAACTTTGTAATGGTTTGCGTATCGTATCATTGCAAAAGTATATATATATATATATATATATATATATATATATATATATATATATATCTTAAATAAAATTATACTTTAATCATTGGAAAATATTTTTATTTCAAAATATACTTCTTGATTTTGTTTCCGTCGTTTCCTATCACCGCATTAATGATCGATTACGATCACCTCTTCGTCAACGTATGACGTCGTGGCATGTTATTTTTAAAATAATAAAAAATTCCTATCTCCTCCAAGCCCGCCGTAAGGAACTTCGTTCCAATTAATAAATAACTAAAAAATTATAATAAAATAATTAAAACTTTTTCATTACTCGTATCAATATCATTAAATTTTTTTGGGTTATTTAACTGTAGAATTGCTAAAATTAATAGGTTGTGTTTTGTTATGACGTTTTTTGTATTTATCATTGACGTTTTTTAATACGTGAAAAAACCTATAGATGGCAACATAATTAAAATATATAGTTCACAGATGAAATCATTTATGATAGACTCATTGTACAGGAGGTCACTACACGTTACATGTATACTGGAGTCCCCATTATACAATATAGTATAGCAAGTACTTTGTAGTTGGGGTTCCAGCATATATAGATATATTTTAGAACTCAATTCTCGAGCTTTACTACTTATTACAAAGTTATATGATTGTACATTTATATATTTATACAATGATGAACTGACCAATTACATATTAGGATTTGATGTAGCTCACAGATGGAGCCACTGTCTCTCTCTCTCTGCATATACCTATATATATTTATTATTTATATAGTTTTTCTAAAAATAATAATTGATAACACATCTAGACATTACTATGAAGCAATTACATTTAATTTTACGTCTAGATGTTTTGTGATTTTTCTATAAAGTGTACCACAAAAAAGTGACATTTGTGACCTGAGTAGAACAGCTTCCTCGCCTAAAACAAAATGCAAAGAAATAGTGTATTCATTAGGTTATACCGACCTTTTCCATAATGTGTGTACATTAAGATCCTCAGGTCAACATCATTCAAAAGCTTTTGCGCAATATTGTATGAAGTATCGATAGCCTTCAGTAAATCCTCATTATTAAGATCCCACTGCAGCCGGATGGGAGAAGGTGGTTTAATGACTACAGTGCCCTTTGTATTGCCCTGTTCATCATATCTATCATAATAACAAATATTAATATTAGATAATATTGTTGCTATGAACTTAAAAATATAATGTAAGCTTGATATTGTTTAAGTAAAATAAGAAAAAAAAATCCACCTGTGCCATTTACTACTAAATAGCACTGTACATATATTTAAATTGACAATTTTAGTGCCTTTTATCATAATAATTGTTTACAGAATAAAATAGGGCAGTTGACTATATTTCTCATTAATATCTATTTTATTCATGAAAAGTGTAGATAAATTAAATTTCAGATAAATATAAAAATATCCAATTATTAAATGTCTTAAATTGCCATTAGACAGAGGAAGCTATAGAGTAACCTATGGCATCAGTTTCAATGCGCCATATGAAATTCACATTAAACTTAATTTTATAAGAAAGAGATAGCAAAAAAACTTTGATAGCCCACATTAATTTTTAGTAGATTTTTATTTTGTTTTTACTTTTTGATATTATAGTGACAAAAAGTAAAATCAAACCTAGATATGAGGCTTATATATTTAGATAAATATATTTATTAATCAATTACCCTATTAAGAAAGCTTGTTATAAATAAAAGAAATAGTAAATACAAACATGTATTCAAAGCAAAAATTAATTATGCTTCAGAAAACTAAGAACTCGACTTAAAGTTAAACTAACAAGAAACTCTGTAAGCAATTATTGCATTTCATTTATTTTGAAATCAAATAAAATGAAGAATCTCTTTTATTTATCCTATATGTATTTTTTTAAATTCATGCTATTAAAAGCACCATAATTATCAACAAATAAAAAATATTGGTAAGGTTTTGCAATAATAAAACAATAAACATGCAGAAGTCAAGAAAAATTACAGCATAAGCGGCATATATATATTGTAATGATCACGATTCAAAATTGATGTTTATTACAAAAGAAAACATAGATTTAAAATCAGGATGTATGTACACATAAATTGAATGTTTTTAAAAATTTAATTTTTTCTACTACCATGCATCATAACATAAAAATAACACACAACAATCACAGAAAAATAAGTCAAGAAATTACCCATAGTCTGATTCCAACCATACAACGTTCTCCCATAAATGTCCCATAACAGGAGCATCTGCCCTAGAAGAGCGATAGTGGTTTAGCAGCGATTATAAGCGATATAGTGAGCATATACATTTATGAATTGTCTTCTTCCAGGTTATGTGGGAGATAAAAGGCCAATGACGTGATTAAAGTTAAATTTATATACCAACTATTTTACAATGGACAAACTTTGTTACATTTCTAGAACGACATAAAGATATGTCAATGTGATTGATTTAAATAAAAACTACAAATGAAAAATACAGAAAAAAAAAAATGCATACTATGCATATAATATTTCAAATCAAT